>OVBI01001126.1:0-41740 GCA_900406495.1 Sisymbrium altissimum | reverse complement strand
TATATATATATATATATTTTTTTGCGTTTGATAGTTGTCTCTACAATACACTTTCTAAATTACGATGATCTAATGTGTTATGCTTTTTTATTTATGATTTTTTTTTAATAAATCTCTGCTTTGCTAAACTTATTAGCTATAAAAAAATAATTATAAACTTATTAGTAGTTTATATACTTTTAAAATAAAACAATTTAAAGTAGATTTATATAAATTGTACTTCAAATAGTTGTAGAGCTTTAGAAGCAAACAAAATATCATAATATAAAAATATGTTTTATAAATTTAATTTTATCAAATTATATGTGCTATAATTTTAACATATTGATATGAAAAACATTTAAAATAACCTGTTTTACAAACTTTTGGATTCCAATATATGTTTTAAAAAAAAATTCCAATACGTGATTTTAGTTTAAAAATAATTAGTGTAATTAAGATCATTATATATTGTATGATATATTTAATTTAATTTTGGCATTAAGCGACCAAAATTACAGGGACGCACGCACTGTAAGTGAATACTAGTTTTAGATCCTTTGGTCGCAAGAAGACTCACTCACAGCGAATAAATGGCGACTCGCTCTCTCTTCCGTAGTACTAGATGGTGAGTCTCTGTACTGATATCGTGTTTTTTCCTCTTTCCCGAGGAAACTGTTCTTATGGTTTTCTCTTTGAATGAATCTACTAGTCGATTGACAAATGGGGTTTTCATTCGGAACGCCGAATCTTGGCGGTTCTCTAAGCCGTACAGTGCTGACGCGGCAATCGGAGGCTCGCTTGTCGAGGAATCGGAGGAGAAAGACGATCTGAAAAGCCGAATTTTCAGATTGAGACTTCCGAAGCGGAGCGCGACGACTGTTCTCGAGAAATGGGTCGGCGAAGGGAATCAGATTCCGCTCAATGAACTCCGAGAGATCTCCAGAGAGCTTAGGAGAACTCGGCGTTACAAACACGCTCTCGAGGTACTACCATTTTTAAATTCATTGGCAAGTGTTTAGTAAGGGAGAACCATTCTTGTTATCTGCTACAATACCCCATTAATCCTACCAAATGTGTTATTGGTTTGACTTTAGAAGCTCACTAAAGTTTCAATTTTCAGGCAAAAGTCTTCTACTTTATGCACAAACCTGCATTTATTCTCACGGAACTAAATTCAAGCCTTGTTACAGGTTACAGAGTGGATGGTTCACCATGAGGAATCGAACATCTCAGATGCTGATTACGCATCCAGGATAGATTTGATTTCAAAAGTTTTTGGGGTCGATGCAGCTGAACGCTACTTTGAGGGTCTGCATCTTGCTTCAAAGACAGCTGAAACCTATACTTCTCTGCTTCATGCTTATGCTGCCTCCAAACTAACCCAACGAGCCGAGGCCTTGTTCAAGAGAATCATTGAGGCTGATAGTCTCTCTTTCGGTGCCATCACTTACAACGAGATGATGACTTTGTACATGTCAGTAGGGGAAGTTGAGAAAGTACCCGAGGTTATCCAAGTGCTTAAGCGCAAAGAGGTCTCCCCGGATATTTTTACTTACAATCTGTGGCTGAGTTCATGTGCTGCGACCTTTGACATAGATGAGCTGAGAAAGATTCTTGAAGAGATGAGGCGTGATGCTAATTTCAACGAGGGTTGGGCTCGATATATCGACCTTACTAGTGTCTACATAAACAGTAGTAGACTAACAAGTGCAGAGTCCAGCTCACCCGTCGAAGCTGAGAAATCTATTTCACAGCGAGAATGGGTCACGTATGACTTCCTTATGATTCTGCACACTGGATTAGGAAACAAGGATATGATAGATCAGATTTGGAAGTCTCTGAGAAACACTAACCAGAAATTGAGCAGCAGAAGCTACATTTGTGTTCTTTCATCTTATCTAATGCTTGGTCATCTGAGAGAAGCCGGGGAAGTTATCGATCAGTGGAAGGACTCTAAAACGACAGAGTTTGATGCTTATGCTTGCTCGAGGATCTTGAATGCTTTACGAGATGTCGGGTTAGAGGAAAAAGCCAGCGACTTTCACTTGCTCTTGGTTCAGAAGAATTGCACCTTGGAGAGCGAGGTATCATAAGATTGGGTCTCTGAGTCTGAGACAATAAGTTGTGAAAATCTTATTCTATTTATTGGCAAGGATCCGATAGAGCTCATCAATAAAATAGAGGTTTTCTTCTCCTCACTGTGATTTTTCTTTCTTTTTTGTGCTTTGGCATTTTTTGTTCTTTACTTAGTAGATCGTGAGACATGATTTCCTCACTGGAAGGTTTTGCTTACGATTACTCGAACGAATGGGATTACATTCTAGCTGGCTAGCCGGAAGAACTTGTCATTTACTACTATTAATGGCCTATATTATATATTATGGGCTTTAGGACATTGCATATAGAATTCCAAAGTCCAAATGTATTTCAAAATTCCAAGTTTTACTAAGAAAATATATTCAGTAAGTAGTGCAAGTCTTTTTGTCTCCTTTTTCAAACTGTCTTTTTCATTTGGACTACAAACAAGTCTGCAAAACTTGTTTTTAGTATAGAATATGATATTTTGAAAGGTTTTTTTTTTAAAAAAAAAATGGCATGCAAGGAGTTGAGTCAAGAAGGTTCCACTATAACAACTCGTAAGTTTATTAATAGCTCATGACTGGTACATGAACATGTGTTGGACCCACGAGAGAAACAACAAAGGCAAATGACATTATGGTGTAGTACAAGTCCCATTGAAGAGCTTAAGAGCCAGAGATTTCAAAAAGAAAAGAAAAGAAAAGAAGAAAAGATATGGGATCGATAGCAACAGAAGAGTAATAATGAGACAAAAGAGCGTGGGGACAGAGATTTACCCAATGTAAGTGGAGATATTCATAGAACATGCGAGATTTCAATTACACAACAACTCCAAAAACAATTCAATATTGCCTTTTTGATTTTTTCTTCATTTACACCCACCACCACCACCTTCGCAAGGGTTATTATTATTACTTAGGAGGAAAAAGAAGAAGATAATTATTAACGATCAACGGCACCAAGACTTTGCTTTTCCTTCTTTCACATTTCTTCCACTCGAAGCACAGAAGCAAGTGACGACTATTTTGTTCTTTTTTTAGAGCATGCCAAATCCAAAAGTAGATCACTATTGATCCAGCTAGGCTGAACAGTGGATACGGTCCCACTAGGTCACCAGGCGTGTCCTAATTGTTTCAAACGCACGTTAATGAAAATTGAGGGAATCTTCAGTACTTTTACCTCATTGATTATCTTTTGTCCCTTGTCTTCTCTTTAACCAACCAAACATGCTTATCAATAGAAGATAAACAAAGGGTTTTAGTTATTCACCAACGGTTGTTTAGACCTTTTGATGAGTTTAAGTTTCGCTTCAGCAACTTGAGGTAATCAATGGCTTCGTCTATTAGTAGAAGAGCTTCTTTTCCCTTTGCGCCTGGAACTACGCTCTCAAGGATTCTCAGAGCGGTGTGGATATTGTCTTTTCTTGACTGCTCGTCGCTCAGACCAGAACCCATTTCTTGATTGCTTGAGATGTTTGATTCAGGAAGTTTTTCATCTGATAATCCATTGAGTTTAGTGAAACTCTTGGTGCCCACAAAGGATGGTGACAAGTCTCTGTATGAATGGGCCAGTACTTTCTGCCTTTTACGACGTGGACCATCATCACTGCTTTCAGTTTCATCCAGTTCTTCTCTTGTTTTGTTGCACGCTTGTTGTTCAACTTGGAATGGAGAATGACCAGTGCTCATCACTTCATCATCACTCTCGCAATCATCATTGTCTTCATTATCAGAATACAGCAGTGCGTCGATTTCTTCAGTGTCTTCGTGCATTTCTGACTCTTCTTCTTCACCATTATAACAGTTCTCAACATGATCTTGATGGAGCAGTATCTTTTCTCGAAAGGCATGATCATTACTTAACCTTTTCTCTTGGCTTAGGGAATTGAGAATTTTCCCTGGATCTGCAGCCACCGAAGAGGGAACACGCAGTGGAAATCCACACTGTAACAAGCGAGTCTGATTTCCTGACTGGTCGAAGATTAGAAATCTTTTCCGAGAAGACTTCACTAAACCCTCTGGAACAGCATCGCAATTAGGCCGTCCGTTCAACCACGAACCTTGTTTTCCACAAGACTGCTGATCATAACTGGACAGTAATGCCTGGAACGGTGGCTGCAAATAACGCAACTGATGCTCAGCTGCATATGCTTTATCGAGTTCCGGGAAAGGAATTCCAGGACAGGAAGACCCTGTAGCTATGTCCAGAGGATTCAAGCTCAGTGGCAACCATTTCTGTTGCCTGGTATCAAGAGGCATGCTCTTACAGTTTAAGCCAAGGGAACGTCAAAGTAATACAAAACTGCAAGAAAAAGCAAAAGGGATGTATTAGTTTACATGGCTATGAATGAGATAATTACTAAAACCAACTCTAAGAAAAGCCATACTCTACAAACAGAACCAATATTAGGTAAAAGTGAAAATAAGAAAGACTCAGTAAGCATACCGATTGTGGAAGCTGATTGCTCAAAATGTGTTGAACGCAATACTTCTTGTTTCTTTATTATTGCAATCGTAAGAGAAAATATAGAACAAAACGAGGAAAAAAGGACAGCTCGAAGATACACCACAAAACACACAAACCAACTACGTCACTGGTTTGAGTATATGTCTAAAGTATTCAGCCTGAAAGTGGAAGACAAACAAAAGTGTTAGACAAAAATAAAACTTTGTGTGACAAGAGAGCATAAAATTTCATATTTTTCTGCAACAAACCTGACAATTATCCATCGGTTGAAAGCAAGCAATAACCCTCACTACAATTGTTGGTTTGTTAGAGTCTCCGTTGTTCTCGTACTTCAATGTTCGAAATCTTGTCTGACCAGCTGACTGGCTTACCATAACTTTTCCGAACAATTCAATAAAAAGCTACAGTTGCTCCACAGAACAGAGCAAGGTACCAGAAAAGAGATGACTTGAAGAAAAAAGAGAGAGAAAACGACAAGGGAGCCAAGGAACAAAGACTTGAGAAAGCTTTCAGGGTTCAAAGACGAATTCTTTAGCTGATCCTATATTGGTCACAATGGAAAACGTAGAAACGTTGGGATCCCATTATTGAAGAGATTAGATAAACAGAAGAAAAGGGCTGAAGAATGAGAAGAAGAAGAAGAAAATTTGAGATGGGTTTTCAAGGCAGAGAAGAAATTTACAGAATGACACGGCAGTAGAGATTCAAGCGCACAACTTTGCGAACAGAACTTGTGAACCAAAACATGCTGTTTTCTCTCCTTATATGCACTTATAGATTTTGATCATCCACTGCTTTGCAATCAACAGAGAGAGATGTATTCTGTTACAAGAGAAGGAGAAAAAAAAGAGACGAAATCATCATTTAAGGAACATATATCAGACATGTTGCATCATTGAACAAGTACATTTATATCAAATTCTCGCTAAAATTTAGACTTGAGTTCGCCAAAAAAATATAATTTCAACCCAAACCAGACTAATTACTAACGATTCAGGCTCATTCAAATTCGCGAGTAGTGTTTCCTCATGTTCACACTAAATTTTCCCGAGAAAAAAAACAGAGAGCACAGCCACAAACAATAAGAAGAACAAATGATGGAATCCATTAGCTTACAGAGAGGAAACAAACAAAGCTTGACCGAAGAGGCTTGTGAGACTGAATTCACGCAGAACCTTAAGAGATAAGAGGGGAGCGAAAGTGAAATTTTTACGAAAATATTTTCTAAGGGAATAAGTGGGCGTGAAGACTGAAGTGTGACGTTGCTTTATAATACAAGTCTTCTTTCTTTATTCCGTTCTGACGATTCTACCCTTTTCCATTTACTTTATTTTACCGTCAATTATGAAATAGTACTATACAAATAAGTAGAATGTTCACATCAACAGAAATAGAATGTTTGTTTAATTCCCAAGTTTTTTCTTTCAATGATTTAGCAGCTTTTTTTGTTGTTGTTGTTGTTGTTGGCTTTACGTTAGTTTTTAGTTCGAGTTTATATCTCAACTACTTTCTAGTTTCTACCGTATGGATGGAAAAGTATATATGGTCAGGTCAGGTCTTCAAGAAACAAAAATTGAAAAAGGATGACTAAATGATGGGTTTGAGGATCACACTATCTCTATTTAGAATGGTCCACAGATTCTGAACCAAAAAGAAATAGAATGATCCGTAGATTTTTTAAAAATCGATCAAACGTAAAAACGGAGTTTTTGTTATCCAGTTTGAGAGTTGGAAACATTTATCTTGACCATGTCTTGTGATTTTAGATCGATATTTGAGCTGCTGCAACTTTGAAATTGGTTAACTGGAACTAGTGAAATTAATGACCTTTCACCTTTGAAGTACTATTCTTATAAGGGATTGTTTCTCATGTTGTTCATGTATATATATTTGTTTTTTTAATACTTCCTCAATTTTAAATTGATATTGTCTATGAATTAGCTCGTAGTGCTATAGAAATAGAGATTCAATGTCTTTTTAACTCTTTTTTTAGCTTGAAACATATCTTTCCTATTAGTATGTATAAAAATCATACTGACCAAATTACAGAAACTAAAATTCCAGTATAATTTGAAAATGTTAACATTTACATTAAATTTTGATTTTTTTTTTGAACTTTAAATTTTAAATCTTGATATTTGAATGGTAAAATAGTTTAAATAGATCAGACCACAATGTGTACTACAGTTGCTTGCACTTTGCATAGTGTTAAATTCATGTCATAAATCCGGTTTAGAGTGAGTTCTGGATGAGAGAAAATAAAACTTCATACTGAATTAAAAGCGTGTTTGTGTTTTAAAGTATTTCTATTAAAAAAAGAATTTATATATTTCAATGCATAACGACTCTATAAATTATGTAACGTAAAGGTGGTTTTCTTTGTAGTTGTTACTATATTAATTTTAGAAGAAATATTCGGTAAGAAAATTGTATAATTTAAATACATTCAACTTTGAATTGATTGATAGACATAATATTAAAATTGTTGTTGTTGATTAGATGGAAGCAATGAGATGAGGGGGCCGAACGTGTATAAACGTAATTATGGTGTATATAATAGCAAACCCTCACGATCCATAATATCAAGTCATTACTTATAATTAAGTAATATTAAGTAATAATTTCTTAGTTGTTAGTTAAAGTAAATCCCGTATGTTTAGTCTTCTTTTCACTTTTTTTTTTGTTTGTTGCCAGCGTCTCTTCTTTCTCGTTTTAAATAATTAACGAGCAAAATAGTGGAAGTGAGTTTTAACTTTTCTAGGTGGTTTCTTTAATTATTGTTTTAAATGATTTCCTTTAGGTGCGTGGGGTGGGATGTTTTGGAACATTTACGATGATAGGATAAAAATCGAACTTCAATTTTTGTTTTGGTAAAAAAAGTCGTATTGTACGTTATAATTTTTTTAAAAAACTAGTTCAGTAGATAGCTAATAAAACACAAAGTTAGCCCACTCATTTTCTTACAATTAGGTCTAAACTACAATAACAGATGTTATAAGAAGTTATTAAAATTTGAGGAGCATCCACCGTATTTGGTTGGAGAAAGGAATAAAGAAAAGAAAAAGAAAAAGGCAAGCAAGTGAATGATTAAAGAAATGCACGGGGAATTAAGTGCTTAATTGCCTTGACGACTACTTTTTCCCATCCTTTGTTTTTTTTTGCTTTTCGGAATTTTTTTTATAAAGATTAAATTCTTGTTGCCTCGTATTTTTTTATTTTGTTTTGATTTGATATGAGAATAGTAGTTACCGTGTGAGACCAGAGGACCCATATGGTTACTATTTAGTCTATTTTGATATGATTTGAAAGGACTTTAAAATTCATACAAATTTAGGAAACAATAATGTGTTCTGTTGAGAAATAATCATTTAAGAACACATGTTAAGATAAGACTGTTGAATATGATGTTTAAATATAAGTTTCACATTATCAAGGCTAAGCTTTGTTAAGAAGAATGTCGTTATGAAAGTGGGTCTGTTCAGTGACACAGACTGGTAATGAGCCATAATTATATATTATAATTGGGCCTATTCACTAACTTGGACTACTAATGGGCCATTTTAAAGCTTTTAGTTTATTTTCTTGGGCTAAGTAAGCTGTCAGTTAAGAAGACCTGGAAGTTAAAAGTAAAACGGTGTAGTTTTACAAGTCGAACTAAAAAATGTAAAATAATTTTTTGTCAAAAGGAAGTTAAAAGTCATAAAAAACATAGTGAGAAAATTTAAAATTTGTAAACTAATTACAAAACGTAAACAGAAACCTAATAAACTAAAAATAAGTAAACTTGGAGGCGATATGTAATGTAATGACAACCACGAAAACATATAAGATACCAAAAAACAATAGCTCCCAAAAAGAAAAACAAAGGAATATACCGAATGAAGGTACCCAGCAAAAGAATAAATCAGTGTTAAAAAAAAGGAATATACCGAATGAAGGTACCCAGCAAAAGTATATCCCCTGGAGACTTGGACCAACCGACAAAACATCTTTTGCTTCTATCACTATCAGTTTTCGCAACTTCATGCTAAATATATATATTCGATTAACTTGTATTATACAAACTATTAAAAAAACTACTTGCATGCCGCAATCACAGAAAAAAAAATATATTTCCACGGAAAAAACGGTAGATATGTAAATAAAATGATACATTGATCACTTTATATATATTTTTAATATACTTAAAATGTATATACAACATAATGGAATATGGAACCCTTGTCACAAAAAAAAAAACGTAATGGAATATGGTCAAAATTTAGGGGACTCGTCTATGTACTCCGACTACATTTTTTTCAAAATTAAAATTTAACGTCTTTTAACAAACCACGAACTTGTTCCAACGTAACGAACAAGATCATAGTGAACGGTCCTTGCCTCGTCACCGTCGGAACAAACCCTTTGTACAAAGCCATCGGTCCTTCTTCCGCCACCGTCTTCACCGCACAGTCTAACGGTCCACCGCAAGTCTCCGCATCCGCATTCATCATCCTCGTCTTCACGACGTCGATCGGATTTGACGCTACAGCTGCAACAATCCCGGCCGCGAAACTCGCCGCCACGTGCGTCCCAATCCCTCCCGGCGTTCCACGGCCTCCACTGACCATCATTTCTTTGATGTGATCATACGTGGCGAGCTGAGAAGCCGTCACAATCATCGCACGATTCACGGTTAGCCACGATCCACGCCATAAGCTTGAGACGCCTTCGTTCCTCACGATCCGCTCTAGGGCGTCCACGACGCTTTTGTAGTTTCTGCGGCGGTTAACCGGCAAACGTCCGTCGGCTTGCATTCTCACCATCGCCACATCAGCGGGATTCCCGACAGCGGATCCGACGGCTCCTGCGATGAGTCCAGCTGCGATCTTGGTGGCCAATGGGAAGTTACCTGTTGGGGGATGCATGCCGAAGTAATTAATTCGTTTATATACGTTCGATTTAATTTGTTTTTTACCGCATATACGTTCGATTTAATTAACTTGTATCATTTGTGTTCTCTCGAAAGTAAACGAACCGAACCAAAATAAAATGCTTAAAGCGCACGAGAATGTCTTAATAAATTTATTGGTTTTCTCTTTTCTAAATCCAAAAAACAGAATTTAACGTGATCGAACCATATAATATGGAATAAAAGCTTTAAATTGTAAACTATATATCTAATTAAATTTGAAGACGTAATTAGATTAAATGAAAGTAATAAATATAAAGTCGCTATATACATTTCAAAGGTATTTTCCATGCATTAACAGAAAACCGAAAGGAACCAATAGAAATCGTATAAAAACCAAACCAAAAACGGTTTAATTGTGCTGCTTTTTTTTTTTTGTCACAAATTAGTACTAATAGAATTTATAATCATTACCGGTGAGTCGATCCGTCCACTTCCTTTTAAGAAAGTCGTAAATACCCATACGAGTGGCGGAGTAAAGCATCTGACGAAGGATGGTGGCAGAGACGCCAGAGAAGAGAGCGGCGGGTCCTTCGGTTCTCACAATGTGGGCCCCAACGGCGAATGGGGTCGACGTGCCGCAGCGCGTGGACGAAGACGGTGCGGGAGTGGATGAAGGTAACAAGGAGATGCTGCCGATAAGAGAGTCAAGAGCGAAAACGGGTCTATAAGGTTTAACGGGAAGATTAAGATCAAGATTAAGATTAGGGTTAGGGTTTTGGTCGAGAGAGAAAGAGTGTTCGCCTTGGAGCTGCATACGGACTTTGATGAGGTCTAATGGATGAGTCAGAGCTCCGGCTATGATTGCGGCGATGCCACCTTCAAGAAATGGTTTGAACCCCATTTATTACCGGCCGGAGAATTTTGACTATAAGGAGATTGGGTTGATTAATTAGTATATGATAAAGAAAGAGAAGAGTTTGAGAGATTGGATCTTTTGTAAGAAAATGTTTGGAGAGGAGGAAATGAAATTGACAAGTTGGTATTGGAAGAAGACAAAAGACATAAGAAGAAAGAAAATAATGCAGCGAGTTGTGTTTGTGTACTAGTCCTGCATTACGGGTTCCAGCTTTAGCACAAGGTTTCTTTCTTGTCTTGATGCACACCTAGTCATTAGAGAAAGAATAACTAAAATCAGAGGAATAAACCGATATTATACAATCGATTTAATACATAGAGGTGTAAGAAAATATATGACGAGTAATTGACGAGTTATATTATATCTTTAATTAATTATCTTACATAGATTTTACGTAATAGTAAACTATATTTTTTGTACCACAAAGAAAGACATACAAATTAATTACAAGAGACTCGCTACACGACTATATATTATTAATTTAGGATCGAAGAGTCAGCGACCCAAACACGACCTGAAACTCTACGATCGTCTTTCATAAAACACAAACCAAACTATTATTACATGCATATATACTTATATTTATCGTTAATCAGTATTAACAAACAATACTTGATAGATGCCCTTTTAATGTTCTACAGCCATTGATCATGGCTTCTTGTTCGAACCACTAGAAGTAGTTTCCTCGGAAACACTTGTAGTTTTCGTTGCCGTAGGTTTTGTCTTTTCAGTATTCGGAAAACCGCCGCTAGAACCGGGAAAAGGGAAGCTCGGGATCCACGACGGGAATTCAAAACTTGGTTCTTCTGACTCCTTTGGTGGCTCCTCTGGTTCCTCAGGCTCCTCGGGAACCTCAGGAACTTCCGGCTCCTCGGGATTCTCAGGAACTTCCGGCTCCTCGGGAGTCTCAGGAACTTCCGGCTGCTCAGGAACCTCAGGCTCTTCTGGAATCTCAGGCTCCTCCGGCAATGGTAACTCCGGCTCTTCTGGAATCTCCGATTCCTCGAGCTTTTTATATTGTGGAATTTTTGTGACCTCTTCTTGGACCAGAGAGTGACCCACTCTAGCAGCAGATATAGGCGTAGCAAATAAAAAGGAAGACGAAATAAAGACAAGGAAATATATAGAGGAGACGAGAATAGGAAGGCGAAGACTAATCATTTTGTGATATGGTATTTTTCTTGAATAGAACCAACTTGAAGAGTTATGTAATATTGCGAGTAAGTAGAGTCTGTATTTTGGTAAAGGCTGAGTTCTTAAATAACATTGAGATGAGAGAGTGCTGTAGAATGTAAATTTTTATAGGAGTCAACAAATCTGGTGAGAAGAACTCTATGCAGGATTGTGAGTTTTGATGTTAGTCTTCAACAAACTCACCTATATTTAACTTTTACTTCTTATATATAGAACTCCTTTAAGTTTAGTTGAGAACTTAATCTTCAATTTGTAAACTTAAGATATTACAAGAAAACTTGTAAAGTGGATAGAACAATCTCACCTACCTAGTAAAAACTAGATGGAAACAAAAGAAAATATAAAAGCTCCTCAATCAATTAATTTAAAAATCAGTTAGTAAAATATATGAGGAGATATAATCAACTAATTAAATTTTGCACTGTAAAAGTTATAAAACCCCCCATGGTGGGGATAAAAAGAAAGTCACCAACAACAATAGTAACGGTGATCCGAGAGTCCTCTTAAGAAGATATATTTGAATGGGCAAAATAAATTAAAAAGACATGGTAAAAATAGCATGAAGTCTTGTAAGGCTTCATTTGAGAGGGATAAACCTAGAGGAGTGTGTGGCACCCTGACCAGGTCGACCATGCTTAACCGGTTTGTAAGAGATTGAGAACTCCGCAAGATAGTGTCCAATCATCTCCGGTTTGATCTCGATCTGGTTGAAGGTTTTACCGTTGTACACACCGATGATGCTTCCAATCATTTCAGGCATAATCACCATGTTCCGTAGATGTGTTCTCACTACTGCTGGCTTCTCACCCGCTGGTGCTTCTCTTTTCTGTTTTAAAAATGAATGTCTTATCAAGGCATGTGATCTCAAAGAACAAACACATTTTTTTTACGCCTTTCTAAAAGTAAATTAAATATCAAGAAATGTGATCTCAAAGAAAACACAAAATTTCTTATGCCTTTCTAGAAGTAAAATATGGACTACGGACACAATATCTCAAACTAAATTCGATCTACGCCTTCTTAGCATATATACTAATCTATTTTTTAATAACGGAAGTAAATTGAAAAGACCCTATCTAAAACTATAAAAATGTGACCCAAATCTAAAACTATATAAATATCGGAGATCCCGCATTAATAATAACACATTTAACTTCGAAAAAATTGAGATTTTACCGCGTTACGCAATTTTTTGATCAGAGCCATAGGCTTCCTCGTCAATCCTCTAGACAACCTAGAGATGATCACCATAAACATAAATCAACCAGAACAAATGTATATAATCTACCTAAACAAAGACAACAATCTTTTGGTGGATCAAACCTTCTTTGAATACGAGAAGGGAAGAGCTTGACAAGATCATCAGTGGGCATGTCGAGAAGAGCATCGAGATCGACTCCTTTGTAGGAGAACTTCTTGAACGTTCTCTTCTTCGCGAGAGTAGCTGCAGAAACTTCTGATTCGACTTGAGCCTAAGGATTCAGACATAAGGATTTACAACCATGCACATGATGATGTTGCAAAATCTAAAATCGAATAATCTAAGGTCTAGAGAGATGAAAAAAAACTAACCATTATTGTTGGTTCTAGCAATTTCTGAAAGTAATTGCTGCTAGGGTTTTTTGCTATGGAGAAACAGCTTGACACATAACTTGGAACCAATATATACAAATATCTAATGGGTTTAAGGGAATGTGGTAAACCAAAGAATCCCCAAAGATTTGAAATGTTTCTATAAAAATACAAGAATTTCTAAAATAATATATGAATAAATATTTTCGTATTTTCTTATTATTCACAAACTTATTTTTTCCCGTTTAACCACCTTTCATTTAATACACCCAACGATAATTGTCAGTTTAACATAAATAGAATCGATATATTCATATAAATCCCCGTATTATTTGAACTCATGGTTCTTAGACAACACGAAAGGAGAGAAGAGAAAAAAAAGACAAAAAAGTTATATAGAAAAGTGAAAAACAAACGAAAGGATCTCAATTTAAGAGCATAACACAGACTCTCTGTGTAAGAAGAGCAGCCTATTCACTTGAGAGGGATAAACCTGGAGGAATTGGTGGCACCAACACCAGGCCTACCGTGCTTAACCGGCTTGTATGAGATAGAGAACTCAGCTAAATAATGACCAATCATCTCCGGTTTGATCTCGACTTGATTAAAAGTCTTTCCGTTGTATACACCGATGATGCTTCCAATCATTTCAGGCACGATGATCATGTTCCGTAGGTGGGTTCTCACTGCTTCTGGTTTCTCACTAGCTGGTGCATCCCTTTTCTGCTTAAAAGTCATACTCTTTAGTGTTCAAAGACATTTGGTTTCAGAGAGCAAACACAAAAATGTATAGAAAACAAGCATGGACATATGCATATGGAGAAATTAGTTACGATAACTAAGAAGATACACAATCTCTGAAAAATCAAACACATTCAAGGGAATGGCAGAATCTGATACTTGGATTCTCTCCTGTTGTTCAAGATCTAATTAGATGGGAGAAATGAGGGTTCTACCGCTTTGCGCAATTTCTTGATCAAAGCCATTGGTTTCCTCGTCAACCCTCTAGAGAACCTATCAAAAGATTCACATCCAAAAACGATTAGTTCCGGAACAGAGACGATCTTACAAAGCGAGACAAAGCTTTTCTGGTTCTTACCTTCTGCGAACACGGGAACGGAAGAGCTTGACAAGATCATCGGTAGACATGTCGAGAAGAGCATCAAGATCGACTCCTCTGTAGGAGAACTTCTTGAACGTTCTCTTTTTCACGATCCCACCCGCAGCAACCTCATCCACCTACGGATTCCCGTTGCGAGAAATTACATATCTAATCAGGACAGTATGATAGAGAGACTGAGATCGAGGAACTAACCATTGTTCAGATTGTCGAAACCCTACAAATCCAGAGAGCCTCTAACCAGTGCCTGCGCAAACGACAAACAACTTAACTTAAGCACCACATATATATATACCTTGGGATAACCCTAGAATCATTTTTATTAGATAGAACAAGTATTCTTGTAATCATCATCCGGCCTATTTTTTTGGAAAACAAGACCTACAAAATATAATAAACAAACAAAAAACTAGCTAGATTATAACTATATAGTCTATCAACCATAGATTATCGACTGAGAAACAATATCTTAGAGCGTAATAACCCAACAATCCGGTAAATCGCTTGGGACACAGACGTAAGTCCATCATGGAACGTTTGAAAGTTCAATTGGGTTGGCAAGCACGGTTTTGTCTGTCAATGAATCTACTAAATACTACTTTCTTACAGAAAGAGATACCTCAGAAGTCAGAATCCAGATTCAACTCAAGGTGTGTCTGTCTACATTTGTGTTTTCTATAACTCTGTATTGCATCTAAGCGTGTTGGCGAGACCATCTTGCTCCGAGCTTGGATTTGTCTTGGGGACAACGGGTTTAAGACCGTCAAGACTTCACGTGCATTCAGTTTCCGTTTCGGGACGGCACTTTGCTTACATTGCTGGGTACTTTTTTTAGCACGTGAATTCACTTGTATATAAAATTCTTGCGTGTACCCGAAACAATCAAATGGGACACGGATCAGATACATGAACTAGCCATTGACAATAGTAGAGTTTGCAAAAACTTTGAGTGAGTCTTCTTTAAATGAATGAAACCAGAGTTTAGACACATCTAAAGAAGAAAGAATTGCAGGTGCAGAGTAGCGATACAGAGAGAGAGAAGTAGAGACAAAATGGTCCAAAAAAACAGACAAAGAAGGACCCTATAATTGAGAGCTACTGAAACCAGAAAACATGATAACAGAGACTGTGTAAGGTTCTTCACTTGAGAGGGATGAACCTGGAGGAGTGGGTAGCACCAACACCGGGCCTACCGTGCTTGACCGGCTTGTATGAGATGGAGAATTCGGCAAGGTAATGACCAATCATCTCGGGCTTGATCTCCACTTGGTTGAACGTCTTGCCATTGTACACACCGATGACGCTTCCAATCATTTCAGGCACAATGACCATGTTCCTCAAGTGGGTTCTCACCGGTTCTGGCTTCTCATTGGCTGGTGCCTCTCTTTTCTGGTTAACGAAGCAAGAGAAAAAGTGGTTATCTTTTAAGTGTTGCATCGCACAGGACGAATACAAAACTTCTCTAAGCATTTCTAAGTTCACTCCATTTGGAAGCACACAGATTGCAAGAAGAGAAGTAGCTCCCAAAATAGAATCAGATTTGAGAAACTTAGAACAGTATCGATTAATCAACCCTATCGCAAGTCAGGTAGAACACATGGAAAAATCAGAGCTTTACCGCCTTGCGCAGTTTCTTGATCAGTGCCATAGGCTTTCTCGTCAATCCTCTAGAGAACCTAAACAAAAGAGAAATTGCATAACAATTCGGTTAGACGAATTCTACAGAAACCGAGACGAAGCTTTTTCTGGGTCAGAGGGATGACCTTCTCCGAATACGGGAGCTGAAGAGCTTGACAAGGTCATCGGTAGACATGTCGAGAAGAGCATCGAGATCGACTCCTCGGAAGGCGAATTTCTTGAACGTTCTCTTCTTCGGCACTCCTACCGCTGCAACCTCTGGTTCGACGTCAGCCTACAGAATCCCCATTGTGAAAATTACAAACCACGATTTTCCAAATGTGATAGCAGAGCAAGCACATTCAGGGAGATATAGTACACATCGCTCAACTTACCATTGTTGGATCTCGGCAAGAGAGATAAGAGTGGATAAACCCTGAATCTGTGTGTATCCGCTTTGCGTTTTCCAAAAATGAGCAGCAAAAAAGTTTATTTAAGCGGCTGATCGCAAATATATACGAGGACCTCCGCTAAACCCTACAAGTTAACTTTTATTTTTAAAAATTCTATTTTGTAACAAAATTCGGTGTATAGTCTAAAAGTCCAAACTATTTCATTCTAGGAAATTCAACACATGCAATAAAAATGTTGATTCCGCTTAGTTAACACTTACAGTAAATTACGTTTTGTAAACTGTAACCCCGTAATGAGATGGAGGATTGCAACTATCTCATATAATCTCTTCTCTCCATTACAAAATGAAATATATTTGAGCAGTTGAGTAACTGTAATCTAAATATACAATCGTTTGTAATTGTTGAATACAAACTTGTATTCCACTATTCCCTAAATGTTTTTAGACACACAAAAAGAAGGCTTAATTAACACAATCAACTGAAAGTTATATTATTATACGAGGGGTGTATAAAACTTAACAAGTATTGATAGCATACAAGCAGGAGTGTATAATGAGACGAAAAATAAGGTATGACAACCGTATAAAGGGATATAAAATATTATAAAAATGGACTGGGCTCAGAAGTAGATGGGCCTTCTTCTGATATAATGGCAAATATGTGGGCCTTCTTCTGATAAAATGGGCTTAGTGAGTTCCCGGGAACTTTGGCATTGTAAACGCCGGCACTTTAGTTTCTTCAGGTTTTGGCAATCCCGGCAACTTTGAAGCATCGAACTTGGGAAGTTCAGGCATCTTAGGCAACTCAGGCTTTGGAATCTCTGGCATCTTCGGCAATTCAGGCTTCGAAATCTCCGGCATTTTTGGCAACTCCGGCATCTTTGGCAACTCCGGCTTTGGAATCTCTGGCATCTTCGGCAACTCCGGCTTCTGAACCTCAGGGAACTTGGGAGCTTCAGGCTTCTCATTCTCCGTCAACTTAGGGACATCGGGTTTTGGAATCTCCGGCATCTTCGGCAATTCAGGCTTCGGAATCTCCGGCATCTTTGGTAACTCGGGCTTCTGAATCTCCGGTAACTTAGGCAACTCAGGTTTGGGAATCTCCGGGATCTTAGGCAGCTCGGGCTTCGGAAATTCGGGTAGCTTCGGCATCTCGGGTTTAGGTAGTTCCGGCATTTTCGGTATCTCCGGCGTGGAATTCTCCAATAATCGTCGAGCTTCGGCAGAAACCGAACCGGCGAGCAATGCAGTAAGACAGATGATCAGAAACGGTGAAAGAAGAGAATCAGAGAGGCTCTTCTTCAATGCCATTGTCTCCTGTCTCCTTGACAAGTTTCTGTGATGTTGGTTCTTTTACTTTTGTCTTGTCGTTGTGTTGTGATGAGTTTTGGTCTTTGACTGAAATGGCTATTTAAAGGTGTGTAGAGAGGGTGAAGAGAGATGGAGTTTGGTGAGAAAACATGCACAGAGTTTGAATAAAAGTTCGTTTAACCTCTTTATCTGTAATATATCTATACCAGAAAAAAAAAAATCTATACCGTCATTTTCAATCCAGTTGAAGTTTAGGTTTTGTAGGTTACCTGTTCATGTGTTTGGTTATACGTGTTATTTAGTCCTCGTGTGAGAGCACGTTATCAAAGGTTTCAAAATTTTGTAAAACTACGTCTGTATTTGTAAAAAAAAAATGGGACACAATCAATTACATTAGGTTGTGATATTGAAGCACTTCCAGAAGGTATATATAAAGATTATAGAGTATCATATGTTGAAAAGAAGCTGATGAGTGATGATTAAGGTTAATAAATAAGATCAAAAATTCAAAAAAGATGTTAATTGATTGAGTTTTATTGGTAATCCTTTGGAGCGAAAGAAAGTTCTATTCCGTTCCAAATTTATATTTTCCAGTCAAGCATTATTATGACAAATACTTGCGTTACCAATTCCTTTTTTCTTCTCACCACTTCTAGATTGACTGCCGTTAATTGGTTTTCTTTTTTTGCACCTAAGTTCGTTAATTAATAACTTGATCCACTATCTTGACCCAAAAAAAAAAAACTCTCCACTCTTTACTACATAACTTCAGAATGAAACTTTTGCGCATAAGCTCTATATAATTTGCAATTCAATTTATACATCGCAGAGCCATCTTTTCACAATTAGTTACTAACTAACGATAGATGAAACAATTCGGCCCTTTTAGTGTTGTACTAGCCATTTTTATAATAACGATGTTCATGTCTTGTTTATTTCTTATGTTTAGACACTGAAAATCACTTCCAAATCTTTAATTTTCTCTGCAGTCTTCATAGATACACTTTACTGATATTCTTGAACACATAACTGAGAAATAATTAGACCCAAGTATCAATATATATGTGTAACCTTTGTACTGAAACATTTCATAAAATAAATAACACAATCCATTAAAAGAAGTATATCAAATACAAAGATAAATGTATGTATGAAACATACAGATATAACAAAATACAAGTGTATCAAAAAGGAAAATATAAGTATGGTGGCTACGAGATCAAACCATAAAAAGATGGTTCACTAAGCAAACGATGATGAGATAAACAGACAGAAGTGTATCTCTGCAAATAGACAAACAATATAAAGGTGATATAGTAATTTAAAATCATGGAATGGGACTCAAACTAGTTGGATCTTCTGCTGGTTCACTTATGGAGTTCCAGGAACTTTTGGGAATTCCGGCAACTTGGGAAGTTCAGGCATCTTAGGTAGTTCTGGCTTTGGAATCTCCGGCATTTTTGGAACCTCAGGTTTTGGAATCTCTGGAATCTTTGGCAAGTCGGGTTTCTGAATCTCTGGCATCTTTGGCAGCTCAGGCTTAGGAATCTCCGGCATCTTTGGCAACTCCGGTTTCTGAATCTCCGGCACCTTAGGAGCCTCAGGCTTTGGAATCTCTGGCACCTTTGGTAGTTCCGGCTTCTTAATCTCTGGCATCTTTGGCAACTCGGGTTTAGGAACCTCCGGGGCCTTTGGCAACTCGGGCTTAGGAATCTCCGGCATCTTTGGTAGCTCCGGCTTCTGAATCTCTGGCACCTTTGGCAACTCAGGTTTAGGAGTCTCCGGCACCTTTGGCAACTCGGGTTTAGGAATCTCCGGCATCTTTGGTAGTTCAGGCTTCTGAATCTCTGGCAACTTAGGAGCCTCAGGCTTTGGAATCTCTGGCATCTTTGGTACCTCTGGCTTCTGAAGTTCCGGCATCTTTGGTAACTCGGGTTTAGGAACCTCTGGCACCTTTGGCAACTCGGGTTTCGGAGTCTCCATCAACTTAGGCATTTCAGGCTTTGGAACCTCAGGCATTTTTGGCAGTTCAGGTTTCGGAATCTCCGGGAACTTAGGCAACTCAGGCTTAGGAATCTCCGGGAACTTGGGCAACTCAGGCTTAGGAATCTCCGGCAACTTGGCTTCCTCGGGCTTTGGAATCTCTGGCATCTTTGGTAGCTCAGGCTTTGGAAATTCCGGAATCTTCGGCAACTCAGGCTTTGGCAATTCAGGTAGCTTGGGCATCTCTGGTTTAGGGAGCTCCGGCAACTTGGGAACTTCGAATTTCGGTAGCTCCGGGTGAGGTAGTTCAGGTAATTTTGGCATCTCCGGTTTGGGAACCTCCTCCACTAACCGACGAGCTCCGACTGAAACCGGAGCAGCGAGCAATGCAATAAGACAGATGATCAGAATTGGTGATGAGAGGAGAAGAGCAAAGAGACTCTTCTTCATCAGTGCCATGTCTGCTTGCTTGAGAAGTTTTGCCTTCTTCTTCTTTTATGCTTCTTTTGCTTTGTGGTGTTTGTTTTTTGTGTTGGTTTGTGATGATGAGTTTTTGGTCTTTGATTCGAATGGCTATTTAAAGGTGTTTTCAGGAACGAAGAAAGATGGAGTTTGGTGGGAAAAATCGGTATAGACTTTTTTAATTCAAATAGTTCGTTTAACCTCTCTATCTGTATATCTACATTGTCATTTTCAATCTAGTTGAATTTTAGGTCCTAGTGTTAACGTGTTCATGTTTTTGTTACACGTATATCTTGAAAATATGCATGCTTGAACTTTGTGGACTCGAAACACCCAATCTTGAAAGTAATCACCAACAACAATACTAAGTTTATTGAAAAAAAAAGTATTAGGAAATCAAAATTGAGGCTTGATCAAATTATACGTGTCTTCAAAATTTCTAGTCAGTTGTGTTCATTCTAATGAATCAAAACTAGTTTCAAAGATGAAATTTTTGCACATAAATTTGGTAAATCTGCAAGTATGAAAACGCAATTCTAGATTAAAAAATGAAGAAGCAAACAATGTTTAGGTTTTGGCCGGTAATCTACACAACGACTTCGATCCTTTTTCGTTGTGTATAGGATATGTTTATATGTCATCAAAGTCATAGAAGTACAATGTATTGTTTAATATTGTTCTTCAGACATATTTACAAAAGAAAAGTTACAGAATTGGGTAAACTTTAGTCGGTGACAACATTCTTTCAATAAAATGGTTACTTTATTATTCCACCAAAGTGGTAAAAAAAACGAAAGCATTCTTGTGCAGCCAAAACGAACTAAACAAGGAGATTAAAGCCTTTCCACCATACAGAAACATTCTGCTAATTATGCTACATCCTCTAATCTGAGAAAACAAGTGTTGATGCCTTTACTCAGACGTCCATCGCAACCATATCATCGGCAACCGGTTTTTGGATATGATACATTATATTACCGAAAGCGCATTTTACGCCAAAATACATCAACAGATTCAATTTACATTGATTCCACAAAACGAATCAAAACTACATCATTTTCAACTACTGGTATAATACATAAAACCCAAGGCCCAAGAAGGCAACCACAAAACAAACAAGGGACAGACAAAAAAAGGCCTTACTTTCACTAAGTAGGCTTGAACCTTACCAAGTTACCAGCTGCAACAACACAAAGTATTAACCGACTCAAGGACTTATCAAGTTCCTCAACAATCCCTTCGATATCATCCTCCTTTCTTATTCTTCTTTGCCTCGTCCCTCTCTTCATCATCATCATCATCAGATATTGTAATATATACGTCATCACCATCATCATCGTCGACGTCGTAATAGTTGTTTCTTGGAGGGGGAGTTTTAATATTTGCTTGATGATCAGAGCTTTGCACAGGGCAGGCGAAGAGAGGTGAAATAGGCGACCAACCAGAGCCAGAGGTTTTAGCATGGCCTGAAAACCCTAAGGGAAACATAGCCCATGAACAGAAAAAGTAAACGCCTTCGCCATTACTCTCCACCGGTGGCGTCTTCGTCTTAACAGCTTCAAACGCTCTCTTACATTGCTGACACCTCAATGCGCATCCTTCGTAACCCGTAGGGTACTCAAAAAGTGCAAAGCAGTACGGACATGCGGTCCAAAAGCTCGTAGCCAAAGGAGTCTCCGAGGTCTCAGCTTGGCTCTGCAATGGCGAATCCTGTCGCCGCTGAGATTTCTCCGGTTGGCTATGAGGCTGACCGAACTGTCCGATTTGGCTCAGCTGCAACTCTCGGTCGTACATTGATTTCCTGGGAGGATCAGAGAGGACGCTCCAAGCATCAGAGACGAGCTTAAGTGCTTGATCGGCGAATGGGAGACGGTTGACACTTGGATTGAGGAGAAGAGCGAGTCTCCGGTACTGAACAGCGATGTGTTCGAGGTCTCGAGTTAGCTGGGCGAGTCGGAGTACAGCGTACCAGTCTGGTAGTTTCGAATCTCCGACGGTGGACTCTCCGGCGATGAGAGTGTCGGAGATGGCGAGGATATAGTCCGCTGCATGTGCTCGGGACGGGTCGGCTTGGCATGCGCGGATCGCTAGTGTCTTTGCTCCATGGAAGTCACTTGAGGCCAAAAGCTTCTCCGATGTAGCTAGCCACCCATCCGCCTCCGCTCCGTTATCATCGCCGCCTACCATACCTCCGTTTTTCTCTATTGCTCCTTTGGTTAAAAACAGAGCAGTGCTAACTTTTTTAGTGGACCAACAAGACACTGTCCATATACAATATCTACATTATTGGTAGCTTGAAGCCTTGAACAGAGAAATGGGTCACTATGGGTGTTTTCGTCATTTCAGTGCTTTAACCGGTACCCGGTACGGCGGTACAGCATACCAATGATTTGTTAATAGAATTCGTTCTCATTTCGCGTTTTTTATTTATTTCTTGGTCAACCATTATCATTTGACTCGTTTCTATAATTAGGACAGTTTTTCCATTGCCACCTGTTTGGCTGAATATAGTAAATTTTTTTTGTGCGTTTTAACAATTTGTATACATTGGAAGTTAATTTTCACCTAACAATACGGTTTTAATAATTGACGTGAGAATTTCTCATGGGGTTAAACGGTAAGATCGGAGGTGGTGGTGAAGACTGTATTAGCAGCCACACATGATCCCCTATTTCTTTTCTTCCCACACACTTATTTCTCAATAAAACAATAGTCTATTAGAGATTGGAGAAGACTTACGATCGATAATAAGAGATCGTTTGCAACAATGGATGAAGAGTATGATGTGATTGTTCTTGGGACTGGTCTTAAGGAGTGTATCCTTAGTGGCCTCCTCTCTGTCGATGGCCTCAAGGTTTTCTCGTTCACCAGCTTCTTTCACAATTCACTTTCAAATGCGAGCTTACTTTTGTGCATCACATTCATATAATTAAAATCTTTCTTTTTACGTCTGATTGGTTTTTGTTTTATAATGGTTATGAATGTTATGTTAGATGAAATATAGTGACCTAGTGATAAGTTTAGACCTTTGAACGAATTATTGTTTTCGCTAAAGAAACGAATTTTTGTTTCATAGATCATGAATGGTAAGCCAGATGATTAATTTGAAGTGTTATTTTGAAAACACATACAAATTAAACAATTTATCTTTTAAATATGTGAAATCATTGACGAATTTTTCCTTTTATTTGTTTGGACATACACAGGTACTGCATATGGATAGAAACGACTACTATGGAGGAGAATCAACCTCTCTTAACCTCACTCAGCTATGGAAGCGTTTCAGGGGAAGTGACACTCCTCAAGAAAATCTTGGAGCAAGCAGAGAATACAATGTCGATATGATCCCAAAGGTACATATACATATACGAAATCATCTTTGTATGTGAATATTAGAATAATAATATGCACATATATGTAATGTGAGTCAATTAACGGAGAATATGGTTTCTTGATCTGCAGTTCATAATGGCTAATGGACTCCTTGTTCAAACACTAATTCACACCGACGTCACCAAGTATCTTAACTTCAAAGCCGTCGATGGTAGCTTCGTCTACAAGAAGGGCAAGGTAGTAACAAAGTCTATTTTACCTTTCAGAAAAAAAGTTAATTACTCTGAGATTTTAATCATCCGTATCGTACGAATTTCAGATCTATAAAGTACCAGCCACTGATGTGGAAGCCCTTAAATCGCCATTGATGGGTCTATTCGAGAAACGACGTGCGAGAAAGTTCTTCATCTATGTGCAAGACTACGATGAGAAGGATCCTAAGTCTCACGAAGGACTTGACCTCAGCAAAGTCACTGCTAGAGAGATCATCTCGTACGTGGACATATATATGTTCTTCCATCTCAAGTCATTTCATCATAGTTTTTTTGCGTTACATGCTTTGTCTCTCTGTTTTTTTTTCCCAAAAGGAAGTATGGACTTGAAGATGATACAATCGACTTCATCGGCCATGCCTTAGCGCTTCACAATGACGATGACTACTTGGATCAACCCGCCATTGATTTTGTTAAGAGAATCAAGGTAAAGTGTTTCCCTTTCTTCCTCAACATTGAAATGTTCTAATCTCAATGTCATTTTACTGTTTTATTATATGGTACAGCTCTACGCGGAATCCTTGGCTCGATTCCAAGGAGGATCCCCTTACATCTACCCATTGTACGGTCTAGGAGAGTTGCCACAGGTTCGCGTTCACCTTATTCTCGGGAAACATCTTAGGTTTCCTCTTAATTTATGGCCCTTTCTATGTCTCAAGTCTCTGTTTCTATTCTCAGGCTTTTGCGCGTTTGAGCGCTGTGTATGGAGGGACTTACATGCTCAACAAGCCTGAGTGCAAGGTTACACACGATCCATAATCTCTTCTTTCTCGGTTTTGTGTATTAGAAATCTAATATCCGTAAATGTAAAAGATCTTATCTAGTGTATACTAATGATATTTGTGAACTCTGTATATATATATCCACTAACTGTTACATAATTAATTTTTTGTAAAGATAGACTCATGAATCTTTAACATTATCCCTAACAGGTTGAATTTGATAGCTCCGGAAAAGCTATTGGTGTCACTTCTGCAGGAGAAACTGCTAAATGCAAGAAAGTTGTCTGTGATCCTTCTTACTTGTCTGACAAGGTAACTGTAAACCCATTTCACCTAAAAAGGTTAATTCTTGTAAAGTCTAGTTACTCTCTAAGACGGTTTCCTTGTATTTCAGGTTAAGAAAGTTGGGAAAGTGACTCGAGCGGTGTGTATAATGAGCCATCCTATTCCAGACACCAACGACGCTCACTCGGTCCAAATCATTCTTCCTCAGAAGCAGCTCGGCCGCAAATCAGACATGTAAGAGATCATAACCAAAAAAAATTAAAACATTTAATTATAGAAACATGATTCTGACTAGCTTCTACTTTGAAACTATTGTAGATGAATCTCTGAGATTTTGGATTTTGTAGGTACTTGTTCTGTTGCTCATACGCTCACAACGTGGCACCAAAGGGTAAATACATCGCTTTTGTCTCTGCAGAAGCTGAGACTGACAATCCAGAAGAAGAGCTGAAACCTGGAATCGAATTGCTTGGACCTATTGATGAGATCTTCTACCATTCTTATGACACCTACGTTCCGACCAATAAGCAAGAAGAAGACAACTGCTTCATCTCTGGTGTAAGTGAATATCATATAATCTCAGTAGTTTTGTTTCTTACATGTCTTGTTTTCTTTTGTTGATATTTCTTTATTTTATTTTCTTATCAGACTTATGATGCAACAACACATTTCGAGAGTACAGTGGTGGATGTACTAGAGATGTACACCAAGATCACTGGAAAGGTATATAAACTTATCACCATGTTTCTTGGTTCACAATAAAACTCATCACCATTTTGAGTACTGAGTATTTCTTGTTTTTTTTTTTTTTGCAGACTCTTGATTTGTCTGTGGACTTGAGTGCTGCGAGTGCTACTGCAGAAAACTGATAATTTTCTTTTGTTATTTCGCTGAGAGTTTTAAAACTGCAAGTGATTCTTTCTTTTTCTATTGGATATTTACAATGCAATTCAAAGTAACAGAAGTTTACCTTTTTATTCATCTTACTTATAAGTTATAACACTGGTTGGTTTTGCTTTTGTTTGCGTTGTCTCTGTTTATAGATATTTATCTGAGAAATACTTACTTTTGTAAGTCATAGGTTAGTTATACACTTATACTTTTCCTTGATTGCCATTCAATTTGATATATATTTTTTTTTTTAGTCAAACTTTTTTTAAAAAGTTTAATATCAATAGAAGGAACATACATGAGAAATGAAATTATATATTCATTTTTCTGTTCAATATTTAAATAATTTCTAAAATAAAAATCCATAATTTACATATTCTAAGCTAGGCGCCTAGTGCAAAGGTTAATCGATCTAAGCGAATCAGAAACCGATGTTGGTTTCCACGAATGTTATGACGTCTCCTCCAGGTATTATCCTAAACACTCGGGTTTAATCAAACCAATCTCGGTTCGGGTTAACTCGAAATACAGAAGAGATATAAACGGTTCACGAGTCCAATACGACTCCGTATCAGGGACATTCTTTCTTTATCATCAAGAAGTGCCGTTACGGAGGTTAGTTAGAGAGAGAGAGAAAGAAAGGAGGGAAAAAGGCTTACAGAAAAGAGAGGTGGAGAGCGCCCGAACCGATTCGCCGATTTGGATCTCCCAGTAGAGGCATGACGCACAATGCGGTTGTGCAACCGAACTCGCCGTTGCTGGTGCCGGCGGGACATGTGGTGTTTCGCATTCTGTGCCCTGGTCATCGGGTCGGTGCCGTGATCGGAAAATCTGGACGTGTGATCAAACAGATTCGAGAGTCAACGAAATCGCATATTCGGGTAGTGGATGCTCCTCGTGGTTATCCGGATGGGGTCATCACGGTTATCGCAGAGGCAGGTTCGACGTCGAGGGTAAAATTAGGCGTTGATTACGGTAGCTACGAGGAGAGCGAAGAAGAATTCCAAGTCTCCAACGCACAAGACGCGTTGATTAGGGTTTTCGAAGCTATACATGACGGATCTAGGGATGGTAGAGTCTCTTGCAGTCTGTTAATGGAAGAGAGGCATGAGGATGCTCTGAAAGGTAAAGGAGGTGAAATGTTGGAGAGGATAAGGATGGAAACTCCTTGTGAAATTTCAATAGGGAATCATGATTTGCCAATTTTCGCGGATCGTGATGATCTACTTCTTGAGGTACGAACTCGTGATTCAGTATTTGTTTCTTTTCTGGATTGTGCTATGAAATCTCTGAATCTTGAATGCTTTAGGTTGTAGTTGATTCTGGATTCTCCTTAATAGGATTGCGTCTGGTCTAGTCTCTTTTCCGTATAATTGCTCTTTCCGTAGGAAGAAGGACTTGGATTAAACAAATAATGAGTTTCGTTAGTTAATGGGTCAACTTCGTTGTACAATCATGGGGTTTACATCTCGTAAAGACTCTCCCTTTTATACTGAACTTATACTCATTCGAGATAACCTGGGAGCTGAATGCTAGTGATCGCATTTTATAAATGCTTGTCTTCTTAAGAATGTTTATACGTTCTCCTACTGAGTGGACCTGCTAAATCTGTTGCAGATCGAAGGATATGTTTTTGCTGTGAAGAAAGCTCTAGTATTCTTATCGAGACGCCTGCAAGCTTGTCAGCAGATTTGTACGACAAGGATGGTCCGACATAATTCCCCAGATACAGATCTTCAGGAGAATTTGCAAAGACATAGGGAGACTGAGGTGTTTCCACGGGGTGCGTTGCACAGGTATACTGAGGCGGTTCCTCGGGAAGCATCATACGGGTATTCTGATGTTTTCCAGGGAGATCTTTCGCAACAGCGTAGATGTCTACGTGATTCATTGGATATACATACTGAGATCGGTCAAAATGATGCTCTGGATAGGCCTTTGGAGTCATTTTCACGAGATGCTTATCAAAGGCGTGTTGATACAGCCGCTCAAGAAATTCTTTCTGGGGTAGACTTTCCTTCACGCCGCGGTTCTGCTCTAGATACGCACCCTCACAGCATCACCGCCTCTGGTTCAAAGAATCACCATGTCACCAATAAGCAGCCTCTCTCAGAATCGGAAGATGATGGCCCCAAAATGGTTCTTAAGATACTCTGTCCGACCGAAAGTGCTGGTGGTGTTATTGGGCCAGGGGGTATCAATATCAAGGCTCTTCAAAGTGAGACAGGTGCCTCCATTGTTGTGGGAGATACACATACTAACTGTGATGAATTCTTGATTACAATTACATCAGGGGTTGGTCTTCGCTTAACTCTTCCCATTTTTATCTCTCTTTGTTTACTTTCTTCTATCTATTTATCATTCATGGTTGATGTTTGCTCCTTTTTCATCATGTAGTTGCCTGATGGCGGACCGTCCCCAGCTCAAATAGCTATTGCCTTGGTATTCTCCAAACTACTTGAGATTTCTACCAAGGAAATCCTGGACATTGGCTCATGGTCATTTATCACTGCACGCCTTGTCATCCCCACAAATCGGATTGGATGTTTGCTGCTTTCTTCTGAACTCTGGAAAGGAATTAGTGCTTCTATGCTAGTATTGGATGTTGGGCAGAACCCAAAATGTATCTCAGCGAACGATCAAATTTTGCAGGTACTTAAAGCTTTTTGTGCAGGCACACTCCTAAGTGCCCACAAGTTGGTGAATCTTTTATATGCAATGGTGACATTCTCTCATATGGATCATGAAGCATATTTTGATACCAGCATTGCTAATTAGTAGGTACTAGAGCTTTAGTTTGGCATAGCTATATTCTGTGGTGGTTTCTAATTGGCTTTCATGCTTCTCGTATAATTTGTTGCACATTGATAATCATTAAGATGAAGTATCTGAAGCATTCATGTAGACAAGTAAAGCCTTTCACTTGTTTGTTTGTCTTATACACGTACTTTCTTTCCAACAGATTTCAGGAGAGTTCCCAACTGTGAAAAACGCGATTCATGATGCTTCCCGTATCCTACTCTGCAGTCCTCTCCGAAATTCAAGGACAAATCCTGCAGCCAAATACATTACCACCTATATACATTTACCAGGAATGAACTCCTGTGGAGAAGAAACGAATAACCCTGGTTCTATGGGATTTCATCCATTCTCAAATCATTCACCCACCATGTCTACAAGTCTGCCCAGAAGATCTGAAGATTCCTTCCGGAGGAGGTCTCATAATCCAGTTAACTATTCAAAGCCTGTTGATGTGGATCCTCGCATAAGACCAGAAGATCGGGTTTTCAATAGGTCCAGTCTCACTGCTGAAGTCGATGATATCTTAAGTGATCGGTTACTGGGTTCAGAAGATCCATTTCCCAAGAGGTTCAGTCCCACTGATGGATATTCTCCAAATTTTGGCCAGCGGTCCACTATGGATGTTAATGATATCTTAGGTGCAGCACCATCTCAGTTACGGGCATCACCGGTATGTTGTCCCCGTCTCTTAATTTTCCTCACTCTCTACTATCTCACCTCTACACAACCACATGCGGATGCTCACTGAGGGATTATAGGATTAAGTCTGCCACATTAAATTGCATAATCACTACACAGACTTGCGGTTTAAAAAAAAAAAAAGAAAATTAAAATGTTTTGTTTGGTTTCTTTAGCTGATTATACATAGTATAAATGCAGCCACCTGCTGCTCCAAGAGGTGCATATGATGGCAATGGAGGATTGTCTTCTACGGGGCCTGACTATGGACTTGGCAGGTGATTACATAACAGCTAGATAGACTATATAGAAATAATCAGTTGTCCTTGTCCTGAAAACTGTGACACGCTGGCTTGACCTTTTGCAGCGGACACAAATCGTTCATCGTTACCACCATGGACATTAGAGTTTCGGAGAGTGCTGCGAACTTACTGTATGGAGAGGATGATGGTCACAATCGTCTACAGGATCTGAGACAGGTAACACATATTCTGTGTACGAAAAGGTTAGACTATACCCAAGAATCAATTGGGAGAGAGTAAAGTCTCGATTCTCATCAACAGGAAAATTAACCTTAGAGAAAAAGATCCGAAAAGAAACTAAACTGCTTAGTGCAATGATCCAAATCCAATGGACATCATCTTGGCCAATAGGACTGGAAGTTCTCAGTAACTTTACTCGAGAAAAGTCTACATTCTACAAGTAGTCAATAACTTGAATAACTCTGTTACTAGTCTGATATATGAGCCCTTGGAATCAAGCTTCTATCTTATCATTTGATGTTCCTTTTTATCAGATATCGGGTGCGAAAGTCTTAGCATTTGCACCTCGACCAGGTCTGGAGAGTGGGATGATTACCATATCTGGGACACCTGTATACCAGATGAAACCCAAATAGCTCAAAAAACTTACTTCTTCATGCCTTTATCAGCGTAGGTGAATCATTATCAGTGTGTTTTTCATTGTAAAGCTGAACATAAATAAAAGAGCTTTCATCAGTTCCTTGTTTCATTCATTCTTTTCGTTATTGCTGGGATCTTTTTGACTCTGTACAGTATATGGTTTGCAACTATGTCCTGACTGAACCACTTTGATTAAGTAATTTTCTAATGGTTCCTCTGATTTTCCCTTCCCTTTGTTTGTTTTCTTTGTAATATCGCATTTGAACATAAAAATTAATTAAACTAATTAAGATGTGATATTGAGCTCTTATCTAATGGTACGATTGATGCGTTCAGACATTTGAAACCTCGACATATAAACTCAGGGGAACAACCCCACGCAATACAAAGTGAAAATCACCTAACTAAATCTGAAAATGTTATGTACCTTGGTCTGAACTGTATTTGCAGAAAATAAAAAGGATCTGCTTTTAGATTCTCTGAAGGAAAAGAAAGAGAGACTAAAAAAAAACATCTGTCGAGGGAGAGATTATTATGGTGGGCCCGAAACCAGTCAAATCCCGAATCCGTTGGTGTTTTACAACTTTATTATCTCGGTTTGAGGCGCAAGATACGTGACGAGCAAGGTCGAATATTCTCGTCTAGAGAGTTCGATTCGCAATTACAACCATTAAAAGGTGTACACGTGTAAAACTTCCCGTGGTCTCGACCTCATCTGATTATGCCGTCTTCCTCTTATATACAGTAGTAATCTGTGTTTCCTAACGTTTCTTTGGTCTTAAAAAAACAGCGTCTAGAATTTTCGGCTGATAAAATATTAACTTGTTCGACGTCCAAATTTCAAAAAATGCCTCGACGCAGCTCCGGTGGTGAGTTTTTTCATTTCAGTATTTCATATTACTTACCTCTACGTTTTGAGTCTGTGTAGTCTATCATGTGTATTTGTTGCTAGAATCGTGATAATTCGCTCCTATAATTCTGTGTTTATTTTAGAAGGTTTCTGTCTCCTGAGGTGGAGGCACAAACCATTTTATTAGGGTTTAGGGTTTGTGTTCGACGGGGAGGAAAATCGATTTTTGTGAATTAATTTCATGGTTTGTGCAGGAAGATCTGCACCTCGCGCTCGCCCTCGCCCTGCAGCTGCACGTAGCCCGCCTCCTCAAACTGGTGATTTCCATTTTCGATAATTTTAACAAACCCAATCGGTTATATTCTGTTTTCTTTGATATGTAATTGCGAGGTTTTGTTTTTTGTGTTTCAGTTAATCATGCTCCTCCTCCCGCAACAGCTCAGCCTCACCGTAATGGTTCTGTCTTTGGGAGTATTGGCTCAACCATAGCTGATGGTATGCGCTTTCTTTCATCTGTTTTTATTAATTATTCTGTCTTTCATATGTTAGTGGTTTTGTCTGGATTTGGTTTCTCATGATCATCTCTTGCTTGTTTTTGAACTATATATAGGTATGGCTTGGGGTACTGGGAATGCTGTTGCACACAGGGTTATGGATTCTGTGATGGGACCAAGAACCATTAAGCACGAAACCGTTGTTTCTGAGGCTGCCCCTGCTTCCGCTTCCCCTGTTGCTACATACACCACGGGCTCTGCTTCTTCTTGTGACACTCAGTCCAAGGCTTTCCAAGATGTAAGTCACCATTTTGCGTTTGAAAACCTAAGTGTGATTAGACGGCCCTTCTCAGCGTAGCCTTTGCATTGCGCATGTGTTTTTGTCTTTATCAGGTATTAGGAATGTAGGTGAAATCAGCACCTAGATCATCATTAATCTGGTCATGTTTTGGTTAGATCTGACATTCACATGTACTCTGAAATCCAAGGATAAGCAGGCACATTGAAATATTGCTTTCCTGAATCTTGCTCTTGTAGATACTATGAACAGAATGAACATTAGAGAACATGATGTGTTCATGTGCTTTAACTTGTTGTTGAATCCTTGTTTATCCGAGGCAATCTGGTTGACTCTGCATGTTTTTGTCTTGTTTGATAGTGTGTCAACAATTTTGGAAGCGACATCAGCAAGTGCCAGTTCTACATGGACATGTTGTCAGAGTGCAGGAAGAATTCTGGTTCCATGATGGCTGCCTAAGTGTGTTCTCGCATCTTCTATCGTTATTCGCAATAAAATAGAGAAAGCTGTGTGAAATTAGGGAAATGTGGGAAGAAGAGTTGTTCTCTCTGGTGTCGTTGATAATCACAAGTTGAAAAGTCTAGTTGTTTTTCTGTTGAAAGATTTGGGATCTCGGATCTCCTATGTTGACGAACCCTTTCTCTGTTGAATAGTAGTAATCAAAAGCTTTGATATCTATATTTTGTTGTTGTTTTGTTTGTTTCTTTGCTAAAGAAAATGAACAGCCAACTCTCATCGTGTTGTGTGTAGCCTCGGGGAACCTAAGAGTTATCCATCATGATTCCGCATCTAACTATCCTTTAAACAGATTGGCATTTTATATTTTGAATTCACCACTGAACCTTTTTTTACTTGCAATCGTGAGCAAATGTTAGATTTGATTGGATTTGCACCAAGTCGACTAGAAACGACAAAGATGTTGCTCTGACTTTTAATTAGTGTTTAAACATTCGTCGGAAGAGGCAAACCAAAACACAATTTCCGCTTCTAATCTTCTAAAACTCAGGACCGGTTCTTCGCGGTCGTCTCACGTGTGTTCAACAACACATGAATTGCTGGGAAGATGCAGAAAAGATCATCATCAGAACCGTTGGAAAGGGGATTGATCGAAGCTGCCTGAGTTGAATGGTGATGAAAATTACCGGCCATCACGAGTGTGTAAACGAGAAGAAATCAGCGGATTTATGTTCACAAGATCTATTGTGGTTTTGTTTGCATGTAGATAATATACAAAAGTAAGAGCTGTTCAAGGAAATTAGCCTATCTTTCCTCAACTTCCAATCTTTCGAGCATCCTTGAACCTTTTGGCAGAGTCAATAAAATTAAATTCATTTCATTCAAAGCTGTTTTCATCAGCTTTCTCAGCAGTTGCAGCTGCTTCTATAACCTTGCAATATTTCTGGATATGCTTCTTTTTTTTATTTTATCTACTACAACAAAAAATCAATTATTTTATGGTATAAAAAGAAAATTATATACAATCCCTTGGATGGGACGGGTTTGTGAGATCCTTTCATATAGCTAGCCGGTAATTCANATATAGCTAGCCGGTAATTCAAAAACCAAAAAACCTAAATGTTAAAAAAAAAAAAAAAAAAACAGAACTACTGAATAGCATAATCAAAACCATTTTTTTAGTGACTCGGAGAAAAAAAGAACTATGGAGTAGATATTGTTCAACAGTAAGTATCTTCTGATCCGAATCACTAAAATCCTCATATATTCTTTATTTTTTTTTTTCATGTATTCTCTCTTGGGCTAGCTTGGGATGCAAGAAAACGTGTTGGGAAAGGAAACTTTCCTCAAGAAATCGACTTGCAATAAATTAAAATGCTAAGCAGCATATATATATGGTTTGCCAGTATTTTTTTTTTTTTTGGTCTTTCGGGTTACAGAAAAACCATTTCGTTTTCGCTTGATAATTCTTCGCTTCTTCGATCGTAGTCTAAAATTTCATAATGCCTAGACGCAGACACGAAGGTGAAATATACCTTTTGCCTTTGTGTCTTGAGCATTTATTTTGCGTTTATGTTGTGTCTACGTACGAGACGCTTTTTAACGAAGTTAATTGAGTGATTTGTTTGTGTTTTTTTTTCCTCGTTTGTGCAGAAGAATCATCATCCTTCTCCTCTTCATCTAGATCGTCTCCACGCACTGGTAAATTCCTTAATTTTGTTTTTGGCTTAATCTCTCTTGTGTTTAGAGTGATAGGGTTTACGAAATAATATAATAACTTAATAACATACTAAATGCTTGTCTTGTGACGTGTTTCGAGTTGTAAGGAAACTTTTTATATGGGTTTATGCTGAAGATCTTAACTCTTCGTTCACCGAATCTCTATTATCATCATCTCAATTTGTTGCGATCAAAGAAAAAAAAAATTGTAGTGTAAAAATAAATGTACCCATTTTAAAAGAGAGTTCTTTTTGTACAACCAAAATATCATTCTTTCAGTTCTGTTTTTCAAAAATATAATAAAAGTACTAAAATTGCAAACAAGTATAAATGTTTGAACAAGTTGTAAAAAGCATGCTCTATATTTCGCTTTATAATGTTTTTTCCTTGTTTGTGTAGAAAGATCTGCCTCTCGCCCTAGAGCATCTTCAAGCAGCCGGTCTTCCCAAAGTAATAGTAGTTCTGGTAAATTTCATTCTCGACGATATCTCTCGTCCATTTAGAGGGTGAGGGTGATCGTAGAATAAAACAAATATCTCAGTTAAAGACTTTCTCTTTCTATGCTAAATCTAGCAATCAATTAAGTTTTTGTTTATTATGTTCATACGGTTAACAAATCCGTGATATGAACAGACTGTTTCGAATGACAATCACAATAACAGTTATAAGTGTTTTAGATTTGTAGGTTTTTTATATTGTATATATATGTAATGTACTCTAATGACAATCACGATAATGGTTATGTTGTTGGTTGTGCAGCCAGATCTTCTCCTCGCCCTCGATCAACAGCTTCACACAGCCCATCTCTTCATACTGGTAATTAAACTCTCAGTTTGGGGTTGTGTTTCGTTGGAGATACAATTTTAGAAGCAGTACTTGTGAGAATTTGTAATTCGAGTTATTGTATTTCGTTAGAGATACAATTTTAGAAGTATTACTTTTCTTCTACATTGAATCTTTTTACACTTTTTGATGATATTTATAAACGTTTTCTTTTCTTGGTTGTCCCAGAAAAATCTACTCCACGTCCTTCAAGCTACAGTCCACCTCCCAAGACTGGTAAAATTTCACATTTAGCAGTAATTCTTCAAAGGAGTTTTCGTTTAGTTTAAGATTAAGAGTTTTTCAAGTCATTAATACGTCTCTACTCTTATTGTCTTATTAGTTTATTATGTAACATATGGTTGTATTTTTATTTCTCTTGGTTTCAGTTCAGTTCAGCATGTTCGTCTTCTACGTTAATAAAGTTTATACTTCAATGTGAGATTTTAAAACGTTTTTTTTTCCTTGGTTGCTCAGAAAAATCTACTCCACGCACTGCAAGCTACAATCCATCTCCTCAGGCTGGTAAAATTTCTTGTTTTAGCAATATCTCTGGTAGAACCTTTGGGATTATATAGTTGTGAGAGGTCTTCAGTTTAGGAATTAATGTTTAAATTAGCTAGGTTTCTTTCGGTTTTTGTTATGTTATATGTGTTTTATTCTTTATGGATTTCAGCTCATCATGACTTCTTCTCGAGCGGAAGTAGTAGTAACGATCATGACTACTCCTCGAAGAGAAGAAGTAGTTCCAATCAGAACGACTACTCGAGGTCGAGGACAAGTAGTAGTAGTGATGAAGTTAGATATGCGCTTTAACTGTTCGTTTTAGATGATTTTAAGCGTTTTCCTTTTAGACAATGATTTGTTTACATTCACCTTGCTTATGAGTCATTTTCTTTCTTTTCGAAGTAGGGGAATCTTTTGGTTTTATAGATGCAATTGTGGATGCTATAAAGAGGTACCGAACTTCCTCTAAGAAAGACCCTGTGGCAGAAGCCGAAGCTGCAACAAGCAGTGGTTCTATTTTATGTGTCACTCAAGCCAAAGGTTTCCAAGATGTAAGTATAAAGCCCTTTATCGATCTTCCCTATCTTCCTTTTTTCTTTTGAGATTATTGAACACTTATGTTTCGATTCTTCCGTTAGTGTCGAATCCTAATATATATACAGAAACATTCAATTTAAGGTCATCTTTGTTTATGTGTGTAGTGCCTGGACGAGTTTGAAACAGAGATCAGTAAATGTCAGTCGTTGATGGACATTTGGTGCAAGTGCAAGAAGAGTTCCAAGCCCACTTAATTTGACCACCTAAAATGTGTTTTGTTAGCTACCAAACAAACACATGTTGAAATTCGTCATCCAATTTACTTTGTGATTTCTTCATTACGCAGAAGATGAACCCTCTCATGGTTTTTGTTCTTTGCTCAAAAGATTTGGGATTTCTTGCCTTTCTCAATATGTCGAGTTTTTCATATCACGTTTTGATGTCCAAAAAAACAAAGAAAAGAAAAAGAGAACTTAAGGGGCTTGTTAACAAGATAACAAATCAAAGGGGGAAAATTAAGAATAATGTAAAGTTTGAGTTGTTCGGTGTAATTTAACCAATTCCTTCCGCTTCAATAAAAAATCTCTCTCAGTAGTAGTGAACCAAAATAAACCCCTTATAAATCCCAGCCGTAAATGATTTTCCGGCGTGTCTCCGGGAGATTTCTTCCGGCTTTTTCAACCTCGTACAAGCTTCGTTTCGAAGCCGCACGGAGTTTCCGATCAGATGCGGCGCTGGAAGCGATATCGAATGCGGTGGAAGAGAAAGTACCAAACTTGGTGCTGTACAATTATCCTTCCTTCTCCGGCGCTTATTCAGCTCTCTTCGCTCATCTCTACCACTCTCGCCTCCGTCTTCCTTGTCTCATCTTGCCCTTCTCTTCCGTCGTACCCTTTAGGTCAGGAGAGATTTCTAATAGGTTTTGATGTTTACATTCCGTTTTCTCTTAACGGAATGAAAGTGGAAAATCTTGCAGAGTTGAAGATCTTTGTTTGGAGGGGTTCGAGAGATGTTATCTGCTCGATTTTGTTGCCCCTAGTGACTTTGCTGATCCAGCTTGCGAGTATGTTCAGTCATGTTATTATTTACAAGCATTTTGGCTCAAAGTTTTAAGCTTTTTTGGGGGGTTTTATTTAGGATCATATGTTTCGATCACCGAAAGTCAGCTGTTTCAAAGGTTGGCTCTTTGAAGAAGAAGTTTAAGAAGAGGTTTAATATTAATGTTGATGTTGAAAAGAGTAGCTCCAAGGCTGTGTATAAATATTTCTCCAGTAAGCTCGCAGATCAAACATCTCCCGAGGTTAGTAAGGACAATGATTATGAGTAATGGCTTCTGCTTTGAATTGGTATTTAATCGGAACAGTATATATGTTTTAGGGGGAATCTCTCAGTTTGCTAGATGATGAAGACAAAACTCGGGTTGAATCAGTTCTTGATTACATTGAAGATATTGATCTTAGACAATGGAGATTACCAGATATCAAGGCTTTCACCTTCGGACTCAAGGATTGGCGCTCAAGGATTAATTGCATCACCAATCCTTACATGTACCAACAGGTTCGATGCTTCATTTCGTGAAATGTTCTTGATTCTGAGTATGTCTTTTTTATCATTACTCGGTGAATCATTTCATTTCATGTCTCTATGTTGTAGTTGTTAAGAATAAGTTCGAAGGACCTCATTGCTTATGGGAATTCCTACTTTTCATCTCGGCTTATTGATGCAAAGAAAGTGCTGAAGCTGAATAAAGCTTTCAAGATTCGTTTGGGAAGAGGGTTTTATGGAGAGTGCCTGGTAAGCGTTCTTTTTTTGTTGCATCGAAATACTCTTTGCTTCAAAACTCACAGATTGAGTCAAACTTGTGTTTTACGCGTAGGGTATGCGTGCAGATGGTAACCATCAACTAACCGATGAGTTAGGCAAGCTACTTAGTCTACAAAGTGCTGCAGCTGGTTTGAGGTTAATTTAAATTTCCTTATAATGCTTGCTTCTGCTGACTGCTGCTATGAAGAATTAATGATACTAAGTTAGTAACATATTTTCCAAATTAGGCCAATAGGAGCTGTTACATTCATGCAACGGAACAATCTCAAAATGTGCTTGAGAAGTACCGACGATGTAACCGACACATCTGAAGTTGCTAAGGTTTGTTTGTTTCAAATCTGACTGCAAGTTTTTTTTGTTTGTTTTCTTTTGTGTTTAATGATCGTTTGGACTTATACATTCAATGTTTTTAATATGTTGGAAAAGGCTTATGGTGGAGGTGGAACTCCTTGTTCAAGCTCGTTCATCATAAGAATGGATGAATATAATCAATGGATTGCCAAGAATCCAACATGAGAACACACCTCAACGACCAATCTCAAAACTCATGTCTCTGACATTATGGCATCCAGCAACAAGTTTGGTGGTGGATCACAAAGGACTGGGCTGATAAAGTTAATAACTGAAGCAGGAGAAGAACCCATTTCTTGAGCCGGTTTTGTTCGCTGTAAAGGGGTGGCTTAAACCGGTCCTTACAATTCGGTTAAGTTTTTAGTATGATTACGGTTTTGTTTCGCTTGTTAAGGCGGTGAAGTAAGTGCAACTGGTGCAAATGTGTACCTTTTTGTATAATACGTTATACGTTGTTCTCTTATCGATCCTCCTATATCCGGAAAACTACTCGATATGTCAAAATTGAAGCCAAGCTTACCAATTCCGGAGTAACGATCATCCGACTTCCACGTGGCAACAGCACGTCCGTTTACTTGGTCTACTAGATTCACGCTTTTCGAGCATTAAACTCGCAAACGGCGTCGTTCTGGAAAGCTTTGTGCACATTTGTAGTTGAGCATTTTATTATCATCGTCGACGTCGAGAAGCATCACACCGCCTAGAACCTTCTCTATTTCTCTAGAATTCTCTCCCCAAAAAGAACTTTCGTACCTTCAAAAACCCTAAACCCTAACCGGACGCAGTCGCACTTTCATTGCATCATTTTGCATCTTCTTAACTGATCTATATCGCCTCTTGAATTTCAAACAATGGCTACCGCCGCTCTCCTCCGTTCGATTCGACGCCGTGAAGTCGCTTCAGCTCCTTTCTCAGCTTACAAATGCGTAAGTCTTCTATCTTCATCAGATCATCTCCTATCCTCACGGATCTGTAGACGAATATGGTGTTTCGAGTGAACTAATTATGTGATAAAGAAACTTTACTCAATTGTGGCAATCTTATTCTTACCTGATCTGATCAATTTTTGTTGCAGCTGTCGAGCAGCGGGAAAGCATCATTGAACGGTTCTTATCTTGGTCAGAATTGGAGAAGCTTCTCAAGAGCGTTTAGGTAAGGATCGTTCCATGTATTTTGCTAACCCCAAAGATGTTGCTGTGTTTCTGTTCTGAAGCTTTCTTCTACTTGATTCAGCTCGAAGCCAGCTGGGAATGATGTCATCGGTATTGACTTGGGTACAACTAACTCCTGTGTTGCAGTCATGGAAGGGAAGGTGAGATTGTGATTAATCATATGGTTTTTTATTTACGAGCTGTCAAAGTTTTGAGCTTTGACTTTATGTTTTTATCTGATTTGTAGAATCCGAAAGTCATTGAAAATGCTGAAGGTGCTCGAACCACACCATCAGTTGTAGCTTTCAACCCGAAAGGAGAGCTTCTTGTTGGTACACCAGCCAAGCGACAAGCTGTCACTAATCCAACCAACACGCTATTCGGAACTAAACGTTTGATTGGGAGAAAATTCGATGACCCGCAAACACAGAAAGAGATGAAGATGGTGCCTTATAAGATTGTGCGTGCACCTAATGGCGATGCGTGGGTTGAAGCCAATGGTCAGCAGTATTCTCCTAGCCAGGTTGGAGCCTTTGTGCTGACAAAGATGAAAGAGACTGCCGAAGCTTACCTAGGAAAATCAGTCAAGAAGGCTGTTGTCACTGTTCCAGCTTACTTTAATGATGCTCAGAGGCAAGCTACTAAAGACGCTGGTAGAATCGCTGGTCTGGACGTAGAGAGGATTATAAACGAACCAACTGCTGCTGCTCTTTCTTACGGAATGACCAACAAGGAGGGCTTGATTGCTGTGTTTGATCTTGGTGGTGGGACATTCGATGTATCTATTTTGGAGATTTCTAATGGGGTTTTCGAGGTAATTATATCCCCAAAGTGATTTTTGTTTGTCAGGTCTTCTGCCGTCTTCTGTTCTGGTTGGCGATCGTTCTTATTATTGTTAAAATTGATTATTTCAGGTGAAAGCCACCAATGGTGATACCTTCTTGGGAGGAGAGGATTTTGATAATGCTCTACTAGACTTCTTGGTAAATGAATTCAAGACCACTGAGGGAATAGACCTCGCAAAAGACAGACTTGCTCTGCAGAGGCTTCGAGAAGCTGCCGAGAAGGCGAAGATTGAATTATCATCTACTTCTCAAACTGAAATCAATTTGCCATTTATCACAGCTGATGCATCTGGGGCAAAGCATTTCAACATCACGCTGACAAGGTCAAAGTTTGAAGCTCTGGTGAATCAGTTGATTGAGAGGACCCGTGATCCTTGCAGGAACTGCCTCAAGGATGCCGGTATAAGTGCTAAGGAAGTTGATGAGGTTCTTCTTGTCGGAGGGATGACTCGTGTCCCCAAGGTACAATCTGTTGTCGCCGAGATCTTTGGAAAGACTCCTAGTAAAGGTGTCAACCCTGATGAGGCTGTTGCTATGGGAGCTGCACTTCAAGGTGGTATCCTCCGTGGTGATGTCAAAGAATTGCTGCTTCTAGATGTCACGCCTCTGTCGCTCGGTATTGAAACCCTTGGTGGTGTCTTTACAAGATTGATCGGCCGAAACACAACCATCCCCACAAAGAAGAGTCAGGTATGCAAACATCTGTCCGTTTGATTGAAAATCACCACCAAGTGACTAGGAAAGAGTAATTCTGATGATCACATAACAGTAGGTCAAACTAGAGTAGTATGAGGCACCTATCAGAGTTTAGTAGATAGAGTGTTACTTAGCAAGGCATGCTCGAGTTAACTCCTCATAGCAGCGATTCCTACATGGTTACACTCTTATAAGCTAAGGGTCAAAGCACAATCCTGTGATATGCTAATTTATGATCCCATCATAATCCACGGCAACCATTGCTTTGGTCAGGTTTGTACTAAAATGTTGGTTCTTTCTTTTGAAGGTGTTCTCAACTGCAGCCGACAATCAGACACAAGTTGGGATCAGAGTGCTTCAAGGTGAGCGTGAAATGGCATCAGACAACAAACTCTTGGGAGAATTCGATCTTGTGGGCATTCCACCATCACCGAGAGGCATCCCTCAGATCGAAGTAACATTCGACATCGATGCCAATGGCATTGTCACAGTTTCTGCCAAGGACAAGACAACTGGTAAAGAGCAACAGATCACAATCCGGTCATCTGGTGGGCTCTCGGAGGATGATATCCAGAAGATGGTGAGAGACGCAGAGTTGCATGCTCAGAAAGACAAAGAAAGGAAAGACTTGATCGACACGAAGAACACAGCGGACACAACAATTTACAGCATAGAGAAGAGCCTCGGGGAATACAGAGAGAAGATCCCGAGTGAAGTCGCAAAGGAGATCGAAGATGCTGTGGCGGACCTAAGGAGCGCTTCGTCTGGAGACGATCTCAATGAGATTAAGGCTAAGATCGATGCGGCAAACAAAGCTGTTTCAAAGATCGGAGAGCACATGTCTGGTGGGAGTTCTGGTGGCAGTTCTGGTGGGGATTCTGCAGCAGGAGGAAAATCTCAGGGAGGCAGTGATCAAACTCCAGAGGCAGAGTACGAGGAAGTGAAGAAGTGAAGAGGGGTGCGTAAATTCTTGTCAGTTGGTTTAAGAGATTAGGTTAGATCATGGTTGGGTTCTATGTTCAAGGAACCTTTTCCTTAAGAAGGGCGAGCAATGGATCTGTTTCTGGAATAAGCTATTGTAGTGAACTGAACTTGATGTTCCTTTTTTTTTTAAACGACTAAAAAAAAAACCTTTTGTTAATTGTTATGGTAATGTGTTGATTTTTTAAGATACATATAGAAGAATCAAGAACGTATAAAAATAACGCAACTAATGAAAACTGGACTCGGTTAAGAGATGGAGTAGGCCTGGGCGTTCGGTGTCCCGTTCGGGTTCGGTTCGGTTCTTTCGGGT
>OVBI01001125.1:3678-41755 GCA_900406495.1 Sisymbrium altissimum | reverse complement strand
TTATATAGATGAAAATATCTATGATTTTATTAATGAAACCAAAACAGTTTACAGATTTTTATTTATTTATTTTTTAATTAAAATTTAATATGGAATTAGAGAGTACATTTCTTTTGGTGTCTACTAGGTAGACGTCAAACGACGTTAACCAAGAAGGCTTCGTTAGGAGACTTCACAGGGTTATCGCTGTCATTTCTGGTTTCGTTTTTTTTTTGTTCGCAAGGGTGTCAACTGTAATTTATATATCCTTAGGGTCTACTTTTGCTTTATGTTCAATATGGGGTCTATGTTTTGAATTTAGCTCAAAAGGGGTCAAAACTAGCAAAATCCCCTTTATTTTTTTAGTACCACCTATTGTAGCGTTTACAAATTCTAAAACACTATTAAACACTTAAACATAGCACAACATCAATAAATGCGATAATGCACTGCTATAAATACCTCAATTTCCTGTAGTGAATGCACTAATTCGAATTGATGTTCAAGAGAGACACAATCATGCTACAGAATCGAAAGCGCGTTTAAAACATGGACGTCCAATAGGTTCCAAAGATAAGAACCCTCGAAAATTAAAGAAAGGTGCTGAGAATGAATCCGTGGTTAATTCCGAGGTTAATGGAACCCCATACATAAATGAACCGCTGGTACCAAACATTGAGGCTCGGGACGCCGAGCTTCAATATCCTGAAGTTCCGGATAACAATGAGATCTCAATCAATTATGTTATATCTGGAATACAATGGAATAGAAAGAATGTCGACACTGAAGATATATTTACATACAAGGTAGCACTTGAACTTATAACACAGGATCCAGAACCCACGTCTATATTTGAGTGCACTCAATGAAAGGATTGGACTAAATGGAAAGAAGCCATAAACGTGGAGTTAAATTTCTTAAGGAAAATGGATGTCTTTGGTCCAATAATTCGGACACTTTATTATATTAAACCAGTTGGACATAAATGGGTCTTTGTGAGGAAAAGAAATGAACATAATGAAATCGTGAGATATAAAGCACGGCTTGTTGCACAAGGATTCTGACAAAGACCAGGAATGGATTACAAGGAGACATACTCCCCTGTGGTGGATGCTACTACTTTTAGATTCCTAATAAGTCTGGCCATAAGAGAGAAATTGGATTTGCGGCTAATGGACATAGTGACCGCATACTTATATGGTCAACTGGATAGTAAAATTTATATTAAAATCCTAGAGGGTGTTGAGCTCAAAGATATGAAAAGTTCTCGAGAACAACATTGTATAAAGTTGAATAAATCTCTTTATGGATTGAAACAATCAGGTCGAATATGGTATAATAGACTAAGCGAGTTCTTAGTGAAAGAGGGCTATAAGAACGACCCCATCAGTCCGTGTATTTTTATAAAGAAATTTTCTAGGGGGTTCGTAATAATCGCGGTGTATGTAGACGACCTGAATATCCTAGGAACCTCTGAGGAAATTATCCAAACAGTCGAATACCTCAAGAAAGAGTTTGAGATGAAAGACCTAGGAAAAACAAAGTTTTGTTTGGGATTACAACTTGAGTACATTAATAATGGAATCCTTGTGCATCAAATGGCATATATAGAGAAGGTACTCAAGAGATTTAATATGGACCAATCTCACCCATTGTCTAGCCCCATGGTCATGAGATCACTTGATCTAAAGAAAGATCCGTTTGGTCCTGAAATGCCATATCTCAGTGCCATAGGAGCTTTAATGTATCTGGCGAGCCACACAAGGCCAGATATATCCTTTCCCGTGAATTTATTGTCTAAATTTAGCTCAAGTCCGACCCAAAGGCATTGGAATGGGATTAAAAATATTCTTCATTACCTACAAGGAACGAAAGATTTGGGTCCGTTCTATACTAACCAATCCAAAGAAGGTTTAATTGGTTTTGCTGATGCAGGTTACCTTTCGGATCCCCATAATGCCCGGTCTCAGACAGGTTATGTTTTTACTCACGGTGGAAGTGCCATATCCTTGCTGTCCATGAAGCAGACCATTGCGGCTACATCATCAAACCATGCAGAAATTTTGGCTACACGAGGCCAGCCGTGAATGTGTTTGGCTAAGGTTAATGACTCAGCACATTAGAGTTGATTGTGGAATGACAGAAGGGAAACAGGAACCAACAATCATGATAGGACAAAGCACATTTTGCCAAAGTTCTTCTTCACACACGATTTTCAGAAAGCTGGAGAAGTTCAAGAACTATAAGTGCGTTCAAGTGACAATTCAGCAGACCTATTCACCAAGTCGCTTCCAACCTCAACATTCAAGAAGCTAACTTATCAGATTGGAATGCGTCAACTGAAGGACCTCCAGGGATGTTCAGAATAGGGGGAGTAATGCGTTTTGTACTCTTTTTCCTTCACCACAGTTTTGTCCCAATTGAGTTTTTCTGGTAAGGTTTTAATGAGGCAACATCCAAAGCATATTACGAGCTCTTAATAGTTCTGACATCCAAGGGGGAGTGTTATAAACCGATGTGGATTGTCATCACTATTCGGTCCGGTCCGGATTAGTTCTTAACCGGTCCGTCCTATTTCTTATTTGTATTAGAGTATATTTCCTTATTGAATTAGGAAAAGAAGTTTCTTTTTATCCCCTGTATTCATTCTTATATAAATGATACACCATTCATGGAATAATACACAAGAGACACACAAAATTCCCCATATTTTCTCTCTAGTTTTTAACATTTTAGACCATTTGTCGGTAGGTTTTCGGGCGAAGACGTTTGTCGAAATTACCGGACATTCGTGAAGTACTATGAAATAGTGTAATCACATGTCAAAATCGGAGTAGTTGTAAATGAGAAATAGAAGTCCAAAATGGGTTTTTTTTTTAAGAGTAATGTATAACATTTATAAAATGTTCCACATTGGAAAAAAAAAAGTGAAACTAGACTTAGAGCCGCGCGTGAGCGCGGTATTATATTATTTTTAATTAATAAAAAAAAAATCATTAAATTTATAAATATAAATATTAGTTATCTAAAACTGAAAAATAATTTATTATGTATTAATTTTTAAAAATTTAATATTTTTATTATTTTCAAAATATGATAAATTATTAATAATTTTTTTTATTGAGATTTATATGTAGTGCAGAAAATTTTTAAAGAAAAAGTGTTGATTGATAATTAAAATGTTCTATAAACATATATTATAATATATTTATCGATTAATATATATATTTCTATTATATTAATATTATAATTTATAAATGTTGACAGATCCGTTTATAAGAATAATCCGTTAATTTATTAGTTATCTTAAATATTTTTATTATCAAAACATGTTAATTAATTATTTAAATATTTTAGATATTTTAATAGTAACAATTATAAAAATCCGTAGCTGAAAAAATAATAATTATTAACATGTCTCATTATATTATTGAATAATATATCTATAGACTAATTTTTAAAATTTTTCATTTTTTTTTCAGTAACCGTCCATATATCATTTATCGTCAAAAAAATAAAGTGTTGTATCGTGTATTCTATTAATTTTTACTTTTAGTTTCTAATATATTTTATAATTAAATTTATGTTTCACTATGTGAATAATATATATATCAAATTAAAAAATACAAAAATATATTTTTATGTTATTTTCTGTAGATATTTACCAAATATATTTTTATGGTACTTTCTGCGTATATATACAAAAATTTGATTTTATGGTTTATAAATATAACTGATTTATTATATAACTAAATTATATTTTTTATTTGATTTAATATCTAATATATGTACATATATATTATTTTTATTATTATTATTTTCTTTTTTAGTTAATTAAATAAATGGAACCCATTATTTTAAATTGTTTGGGTATATATCTAATTAATATATTTTTATTTGAGAGAATGAGGTGTAAAACATAATTTGGAAACTTAATTAAGAAAGTAGCAGAGAGAAGAAAAGGAATGGGATTTCGGTATAAGGGTACCGAAATAAGTGACGTGGAAAATAGCAAGTGAGTTGAATATGTAGTGCTGCGCGTGGTACTGAGTTTGTTTGAAAGTGACTGACATGTTCAGAGAGAATAAAGAATAAAACGGTAAGTACTGTGAGCAGAATATGATGGATATCCGCCGGTATTGAATATAATGACAAGCGTTGAAGATATATGGATAGTCGAATTTAATGAGTGCATGGGTAGTAGAGAAAACGAGTTTAAAATTGTGGACAACGATGGTTTAGAACGCTGTATCTGAATTAATAGCGAAGAGTGACGTAAAGTTGATGTTACTCCTAAAAGATAGCGAGTAAATGAAGTGCGTTTCGAGGTGAATATGGTTTGAGCGGGAAATTGAATTAGTGGAACTGTATGTTAGGGTTGGCTGTGTATATATACATAGCATATGGGGTGAACGGAATAAGTTGAACTGTAAGTTGGAAATAGAAAGTAAATTGAGTGTTTCTGGGATTTCACGTACATTGGTAAGTTAGTAATATGTTAACATAACTATGTACCAAATGTATATAATTATATATTGAGAAACTTAATAACGTTGTTTGTATTGATGTTATAGGTGTGTGGGGTGTGAGAATGGTGTTATTGTGGGAAGTAATGCGAGACTTGGTACGAGCAGAACAAGGCTGGTGGAACAAAGGCGAAGACGGGGTGTGGAGGTTCGTGATGTTAGAAGATCGGATTAGCAAAGGAGTGAAGCTCCGTGAAGGAGAGGGGTTAGCGGCGGTGAAGGCAAAGCTGTACGAGGAGCTGAGTATCGATGGGAGCCGTGAGAACATCGAACTGACTTACGAGATGCCGAAGTGGATGGACATTGACGGTGTTGTTAAGCCGGTGCCCGTCCATATTAAAACCGACGATGACATGGATATGTTCCTTGCAATGCGCGTTGACCTACACAAGCTAAAGCTGTATGTCATTCCTCTACCAACAAACATGACATTAGACATAGAGAACTTTGCCTTTGTCTCGGGAACACATGGGTTCACGGGTTCCGAGCTGATAAGAGTCGAAAAACAAGGACCGTCGTCTCAGGATGGGTGTATAGCAAGAAAGAGCGACGATGTTGTATGCAGTCAGCAGGCTGTCACTGATGGGGGGAGCATCAGTGAGTCGGGGGTAACGGTGAAAGAGTCCACCGAGGTTGGCGTGGTTAGAAATGATGGAGATAGTCATCGGAATAAAAAACAAGCTACTGGTGGTGTAGGTTCAACTGCGAGTGAAGATAGAGCGAAAGGAGCGCACCCAATGATGGTCAATCCCCGAACGGCCAACTGAAGACTAAGAATTTATTCCCCCAGTTCAACGCTGCAGGTATTATATATTAGTGAATATAGTATAGGAGTATGTATATACGTTACACGTTACACAGTAATTTAACATGTCATTTAGTTTAGAGTATATTATAAACGTTGGAATACGGGGACATATGGTGATATTAATTATTATCGCGTGTTATTAAAATATTTATTTAGAAATATTTAACTGATAAATGCGAGTGGTGGTACGTATATAGCTGATCCACCTGGCGTAGCCCGACTCTTGCCAGAGTACGCTAAAGGCAACAGTCTATGGGGAGAAAATTCACAAAGTAGGTCACAGGTGAATGAGTTGCCTTCATCCGCGTTTGCCAGAGATGCTGCCCCCGTGGTCGATGACGATAATACTGAAGGTTAGTAAAATAATTATATTAACATGATACGTTAGTATTTATATGCGAATAAAACAAATAGCGGATTGCATGAATTATTATCGTTCCACGTTTGGTAGTATAGAGTAGTATGATTAAAAAATATTCAACGTAAAGTAGTATGGTTACGACATGTGTGCATTTGTGCATGCAGGAATAGGGGCAACGGACAGTGTGATATTAGATATTGCATATGAGGGGGACGAGTTATTCATCGGAAGGGTGTTTAAGAACAAACGTGATTGCAAGGTTAAGATAGCTGTCCACGCCATTAATAGAAAGTTCAGTTACCGGGGGGAACGATCAACGAACGATTACGTTATTGTGCGTTGTGTTGCGGATAGCTGCCCATGGAGAGTGTACGTCGCACGGCTTGAGGATACCGAGTACTTTCAGATACGGACAGCAACCTTCATACATACATGCCCAGTCGACATACGACGACAGTTTCACCGCCAGGCTACAACATCAGTGATTTCTGAAATCATGCGGAACAAGTACGTTGGCGATAATCGGGGTCCTAATCCTGTTGCCGTAATGCGAGCAATGCTTGATGAACACAACGTCAACATATCTTACTGGAAGGCTTGGCGAGCAAGGGAATTGGCAATGGAGAGTGCGATAGGAACGGCTTCTGGTAGTTATGGACTATTGCCAGGATATCTCCACTTCCTCCGGGTTTCAAACCCTGGAACGATTACATCGGTGGAGACTGAGCTTGACGTGGGAGGTGGGCATCGGTTCATATACTATTTCGTTGCTTTGGGAGTGAGTGTGAAGGGATTTCGGTACATGCGAAAGGTTGTAATCGTTGATGGCACTCATTTGAGGGGACGTTATGCTGGTTGTTTGCTGACCGCGAGTGCACAAGACGGGAACATGCAGATCTTTTCGTTGGCTTTTGCAGTCGTCGATAGTGAGAACGACAATGCGTGGAAGTGGTTCTTCACTGAACTAAGGAAGATAGTGCCTGACGAGGAAGAAATAACTTTCGTGTCAGACAGGCATTCGTCCATATATGTAGGACAGGGAGAGGTACGTAACCTTTTAACATTCTATTAGATATTAACATATGTCAAAAATTTATGTCTAGTTTAAATGTATTATAGTGAATCGGTAATTGAAAAAATATGTTGTGATAGTTTGACATGTTTTGTTATTTAATATATATTAACATGTAAACACTGATGCCAGTATATAATAAATATCTTAAAATATGTGATATTTTGCATGCAACGTACAAAGATGAATTGTTATCAGTATTAAGAGTTGTCCATAAATGTGTATAACTTCAGTGGTAACTGGTTTCAATTTCTTGTGATTTATATCTTACGTATTATGTTTTGCGACAGGTTTATCCCCTTTCAAACCATGGAGCTTGCATTGTGCATCTCCAAAGGAACGTCGCAGCGAAGTTCAAGATAAAACTACTTGCACCCATGATATCTAAGGCGGCACGAGCCTATCGAAAGAGTTCATTCTACGAGTACTTTGGGGAGATTGAGAGGGTTTCACCCGAGTGTGCAGAGTACTTAACCAACATAGGGTTCCACTACTGGACTCGTTCCCACTGTTTCGGAGAGAGGTACAACATCATGACGAGTAATGTCGCGGAGTCGCTGAATGCCGTTCTTAAAGAGGCGAGGGAGCTACCGATTGTATCACTATTAGAGTTCATTCGGGGGACACTATGAGCGTGGTTTAGTAAGAGGAGGGATAAGGCTGCGAATCATTCATCTCCAATAACACCAAAGGTTGGGGATTTAATAGAGAATAACTACGAGAGAGCACCGAGTATGGGAGTTGAGAAGATTAATAGGGACCATTTTGAAGTGAAGACACGCACAGGGCTAATGTACCATGTTGACTGTTGTGAGAAGACATGCAGTTGCGATGAATTCACGTTGCTGAAAATACCCTGCTTTCACGCCCTTGTGGCTGCAGCTAAGGCTGATGTGAAGGTTGAGACGCTAGTTGCTAAGGAGTATAGGACCGATATGTGGAGGAAGGCATACGGGGAGAGCATAAACCCAGTTCCAGACTTGAACAACGTATGCGCAGTTCCGGATGAAGTAGCGATGATGACAATCCTGCCACCAAGAACGAGAAGGCCACCAGGTAGGCCGAAGCGTACTAGATTACTTTCTTCTGGAGAGTTTAAGGTATAATGTATAGTGTAATATAAACATATAGGTTGGTAATGTTATTAATATATAACTATATTTTTATTTACTTGGTAACATGTTATTTTAGAAACGACCGAAGAAGGCTTCACGAGCGTGTTCGCGGTGCCGTGGAACCGGACATAATCAGGCATCGTGCAAAATGCCCATATGATCGACCATGACAGTGGAGGTGAGGTAAACAGAGCAAAACTCGAGTTGAGTAGTACATGTAACAGAATATAAAGATAAATTATGTGTGAAGTAATATGTTGATGGTACTTATTCATATTGCAAGAGGGAGGGTTTTTAAGGTAGAAGGTCTTTATCGGCGCATGTTATATTGTATAATTACTGAATTAAGTGGCAGCATTTTGATGTAACATAGCTTTAAGCAATGCCACGGGCTTAGGTGGAGACGTCGAGAGGGTTTAATATACCTTTGAAAACGGGTACACGTGCAGCCATTTCCTTGTAATATTTGGTGTGAGAAACGGAATTCTGAGGTTCAATCCTCTGGACTTGAATGTAATATAATGAATGTTTGGAATGTTATGTATTCGCATATGTCACTATTTATATGCTTGGTTTGAAAACTAATATTATCGAGAATTCGACAAAAGGGAGTGAATTGTTACGAAATTATATAGTTGTTTACATTTGCGAATGGATTGTAAACATAAATGCATAAATGAATATAAAATCGTATACACGTAAAAATTGGGTTGTGAAATAATACTCGAAGTTACAGTTGCCGAATGTGATTTATTTGAAAATATATACACTAATAAACTTAGTTTGTAATAAGACCGGATAACAGCTAATATATTCAAATAATTGTATATTTTTATGCATGGGTTGGGTAATATAGACACAATATTGTATCAAAGCTAATGGTTAGATAAATGAGTAGAAAATGCAATATTCCAATAACAAAAGGGAAACTAATAAAAGGTAGAATTGTTTAACATTACAACGAATAACAGTCAGCAGCAAAATCCAAGTACGACAAAATAAAGTAGGGTCTGCATCAAGATGATAAGGTTCTCGACATCCAGGATGGTCAACCAGTGAAAATCCAAAAAACAAAAACAAGCAAAGGTACATTACGGGTAGTTCTCGCCGCAACAGTGTTCGAACATGTCAACAGCAAGTTTATACCCGCGCTCCTGCAACATCCCTTCATTCACGTCCTTAAGTCGAGTAGCACCTCCCGTAGCATGAGCCTCAATAAAGATGAGGGATAAGAGGCCGGTGTTAGATGGAGATGAAGCTTGAGGGACTGAAGAATCCCGAGAGAACACCAAGGGCTCGAGGCTGAAAGATTTCATTTCATCGTTAACGGCTGCCTTCCGAATAAGGTAAGGGAGCATACCGCAGACAAAATCCAGCTCCGATTTCATACGAGATCCATGACATTCAAGGGCAGATGGATCAAATATGGTGAGAGTAGAGGCACGAAGGTCTATCATCACTGCAGTCCACCTGTTTTTGTCAACATTGAAAGGAAAATATATGAAATCAATGTCAGATATCCATACTTTGGCAGCCTCCTTCGCGCTTGATCTAACGAAGCTGATCGTGTCTGCGTCAAACTCAAAGTTCTCCTTACGGGACGTTTTCTTGAATTTTGAATACTGTTTCGCCAGGTCTGCAATGAAGTGGCATGTGAGTATATCAGCCCTAGGTTCTGCAGATGAGTCCATATTGTTGAGAATGGACTCACGCAACATCATAACGCATGCATCCATGACCTATAAAATGAAGACGATGTGATAATTATGATTGAGAGGGCGAAACAGATAAGAAATGAAATAAACATCACGAGCTAGCTAACAATAACAAAATTATGGAAACATCAATTAAATAACCTCGGGGCGTGTGGTGGGAATTGATGCAGGAATGTTGACAAGATCATCATCGTGGATAACAAGACCAGGTCCAAAAGATAGATCTCTATAGACGAATAATAGCAACATAATAATATGTCAAATAGCGTTAACTATTTATATAAATGTTATTACACATACTTGTGTGTATATGTAATGAAATATCGTGTTAATAATATATATATACCTGGTTGCATTTGCATGTTCCACGATATACTTAAACTTATCAGTGTAATCTGACACGTGCGTATCCATACCATCCTTCTGTTCAATGCAACAGACAAGTGGCATGAGAAGTATGACGGGACAACAGCTAATAAAATACGTGTTATATTAATTTAAATCAATGAAAAACCTTCGTCTTCTTTCTCGGGGCAGCAGTTGTTTGATTCTTCTTTGCCTATTAAATAGGAGGTATGAGTAAGGTTTGAAATTGATTAATATAACAATATCATATTGTGACCAGATAAAAGGAAAATATGGACGGGAATAAAGAAAATTAGCAAACCTTCTGGGGGGTTTTTTTTTTCTCGACAGGCTTTGGTTCACAAACAATATGAGCATTCTCTCCACCTCCAGCAAAGCCAGCCGCTGCAGAACTGGAGTTAATCTCAGACATCACATTTAATATCACCTCATCTGTGGTCTTGTTTTTAAGCCGAGTTTCCACGGACTTCAATACATCAGCAGTGACTCTGATGGCGACCGAGGATTCCATTTCTTTAATATCAGCACTTTTCTTATGGGCTAGAGCCAACTGAGCTTCAAACATAGAGTGACGAATCTGAGTGTTGATGGCTTCCATCAGCTTTTGGTTGACGTCGAGTTGTTCATGTTCTTCACGCCTCCGCAGAGCATTACTCTGCTTACCTCTACTAGAACTTTTAGTCCCCACCAGGACGCTACAACCTCCCTTTCTCTTCCTCTTTGTCGCTTTAGAATTCACAGGTTGAGCTGGAGGGCCAAACCCATCGTGACCAGATGTGAACATTTCCCGGTGGAAAGGATAATCTTCACTTATGAGGTTCTCCATGTTCGTAACGGTTTCATCAACTTGATCATCAGACCACGTACAGTCCATACTGGCGCATACGTCTAAATTATCTTTAATTATTGGGTTCGCATGTACCTGAACATTTAAAAATGGATAGATATTATAAAATGTGTCATGATATGTGTTTACGTATAATGGTATATATAACACCTATAATGTGGAAGATCAGATGTAACATGATAAGTCTGTATATATAAGTCTACATATTATATGTAACAGTTATATTGGAATGTACCATGTAAATTTAACTAACCTCTCCTTCCTCGTCCAGGTCCCAAAGTTTGTCAAGCTTTAGAGAGGGGACTACAGCATTGTCCTCATCTCCAGATTCTGGGTCAGTCCCGTCGGTGACAGCACATTGGGAGGCAGGCACCGCTTCCAAAACTACCAGCTGAAGTGCATGGATGAATCCTTGGACTGCAACCGACACTTGCGCAAGTTGTATGTGGGTCTTTCTCTTGATGCAATCTATAGTCATGTTGAATGTATGTCTCCCCCAAGGATATGAAAGGAAGTAGTCTAGGTTACGGATCATCTCAGCGTGTTCTTTAGGGATCTTCATGTGAAAAGATTTCCTACACAACAGGCCATCGACGAGGAGGAGACAAGCATACTTGATACGCATCTCGCTCGAGAGGTTTTTGGACTTCTTCAGCATAGAAGTAAGAATTTCACCGGTGACGTTCTCTTCCCCACCAAAAAGGGTGAACCAATACGGCGTCACCCCGGGTTTTGCTTTGAGTGTCTCGGAACCGGCTTCAGGGATAGGATTGCAGTTCAAACCCGTGACTATAGCAAACTCGCGTAATGAAAATCTAATGGGGCTACCACAAAATATCACCCATATTTCGTGACGCTTCTTAACGACAAGCTGTCGCGTAAGAAGGAAGTGATCTAGCTTGCCGGAGAAAGCAGGTTTGGAGTAGGCGTCAATGAGTTTACCAAAGGCTGGCCGGATAACATCTAACTCCTCTGGTTGAAGTACCTTAAGAACAACTCTGATGGTGTTGAGCTTGAAATACGAATTCACACTTTCCCCAACAGGTTCAGCATAAAAACACGTTTGGGTAGGATTGGTAGTTCTTGGTCCTCCATATCCTCCTGCACCAAAAGTATGTCCATAAGATAACGTGGATGGGATTGTCAAACCTTGCATCAAATGTAAAAAAAAATCTAAGAGACATAAAGAGCGAAGTTTAATAATACCAAACTAAACTGCTAACTCAATACAATCACATGTAAATCAAAAATATAGAACTGAATTATTTGTAAAGCCAGTTTAAAAATTAAGATCTCCTAAAACTGTAACTTGTATCAGCCTATAATCATATATAACCTGTTATATATGGTAATATATCTATATTTATACATATTTCTCTGAACTCCATGATTCAATATCGTCGAAGACGATTATAAGTTTAAAAACGGGCGGCATAAAGAAATAGAAAACCCTAGTTTTTCTGATTTCAATTGTAGTAAGCATAATGAGACAAAAATAAATGTAACCCTACTTTGATAGCCGGTTCCAATTTTGTTCATGTATTACAAAGATGAAAAACACAGGCACTACAAAAAATATGGATCTACACACTGAAGAGTTAACAAAAAACAGAGAATGCCGTTCGTGTAGCAGACAGGCAGAACATTGAGGAAAAAGAAACAGACAAAAGCCCCTTGTTACGACCACACGATATTCATCCAACAGAATAGCTCAACATACATACCTGTTAACTTTAAATCCGATAAAGTGTGAAACTAGAAGATTTAGAATACAGTGTGTAGAACAGAAAATCTCGAATCAACAATACGAATTGTTTTTATGTTACCTTTCGAGATTCAGACACAGCAGCGAGAGAATTAGGGGATGAACACGACGCTTGAGTTACGACGGTTCTATTAGGAGGGTGTTGTCTCCAATGCAGACTTAAGTTCTCATTGAATGGTATGTTGCCACCTGCAACGAACGGTTTTACGCAAAAAATCTCACTCGCGTTTAAGTGGGCCATGGATTAAAGATTGGATTTGGGTCCAAGCGCGTAAGGGTATAGTTGGTTTAAAGAGAGGTAAAATATGAGTTTGGTTGGGCAAAAAATTTCCAAACACAAAAAACTAATATGGGTTCGAAATTATACTCCTGGCCCAAATATCTCTTTTTATTTGTGGTAATTAATCTCTATATGATCATATGTGATCAAGTGTATGTAACCTATTATACTCTACTTAAATGTTTAGTCTAAATTACCCTTAATAAATTTTAAAATTTTCATTAAATTCCAGTAGCATTTCTTGTAAATCACACATGAGGATAAGGTTTTTTTTTCAAAATGTATCCTGTTTTAATAGAATAGAAGGAGATATGTGGATCGAACTCAAGTTTCGGGCTTCGGGATTTAACAAATGGGATTGCGGTCTAAAAGATTAATTGTTTTTAGCAAAAGTTATTTGCAAATTTATTGTTGAATAAGTCAACAAATATCTTTCTAATTGATGTAATATTTTGTGACTTAAAGTGCATGAATTATTTGTTAATGTTACAAAAAATAATTATGCCTTTAGAGAATGAATTCTCATTAATACAAAATATTTCTTACACTTTAAGGAAAAATAAAACTGTTTAGTTTTTGGGTATAAAAACAAATTATTCTCATTTCATTTTACAACATAACATACAACAAAAACACAGCAAATTCTTTATATGAATTCTTTTTTTCTTAGTTTAGTATCTGAGAGTACAACATAGATTCTAAGTTCGTCAGCTTCTATTTTGAGTGCTGCGGAATAGTCGAAATGTGGTTTTATCCTGGGATTCTAATTGCGTCAAAGTTGTCACACTACAGACAACTAAAAAATTAAAGAAAGAGTGTCTTGACTTCACACAAACCGTTTTAATTCATCTGGTATTGGTATCATTGTTGTAATTTTTATTTTATATTTATCATAATTTCAATCAAATATTCAGTTTTTCTATATCGTAGAAATTATGTTTCTACAATCTTAATTCTTTAACTAGGTGATTTTCCGCGATATACACAGAAACAAAAATATTTTAAAATAGTATACATATTAAAATTTAGAAATTTTATAATTTTATTTATTATTTTTAATATTTAGTTTTTTCGATTTTAGAAAAATTGAAACCAAAAATTCAACGGTGACTTGAATTTACTTTGATTACTTGTAATAAATTTTCAGTTTTTCTATATTTGATATTTGATATTAAGTTTAGATATACAATATACCTTTAAAATATATCACATGAACAACAACTAATTATATATCATTTAACAATCAAATTTGACATATCATATTTTTATATCACTTTTTATTTTTTCATCATATTTTTTGTATGAAATTCATTGTGCTGGACACATAAATAATTTTTTTTTAACTTACTATGTAAATTATATTTGGGGAGTATTTTATTATTAAATTTTTATAATGATGATATACATGATTTAATTCAAATTTAAACCCATATATAATTATTATTTTATAAAATGAATCTTTCCAAAATATAATTACTTTGTAAATAAAATTTAGGGGACTATTTTATTTTTAAAATTTTATAGTGATGATATACATGATTTAATTCACCTAAATATAATTATTATTTTATAAAATGAATCTTTCCAAAAATATAAATCTGCATTAATGAAATTGTACATGGTATATTTTAATTTATCCACGGTTGCTTTCAAGACAGCTGGTTACCGAAAAGAAACATGAGTTATGGACCGTGTTTGGAAGTAGTCCGCTGCGGTTTTCTCTTCGCGAATTCAAGCGAATAGCAAGGTTAAACTGTCAGATATTTCCTCCTCCACAGCTGTACGCTGTAGAGAACGAAGAAAGAACTGTAGATAATTCGACATCCACCTTCTGGTATAAGTTATTTGAGACAGAAAGTCAAGAAATAACGGCCACATATGTACTAAATATGTTGAGAAAGCCAGACTTGGCTGAATGGAAAAGGTTGCAACTGGCGCTATTAACGCTTGTTGATGGTGATTTGGTCTGTAGCAACAAGATCCTCAAACTGACCCTTGCGTACGTGGAAATGCTACGTGATATGGAACTCTTTATGGTGTATCCATGGGGAAGAGGATCTTTCAATCATACGATTGCACGGTTTGGTCTTCTACTGCGTACACATTCTAACGATTATTAGCTGGTGGAACTCAGGCATTGACTTAAACAACAGACAAGTGCCTGCTATGGGTTCCCACTAGCTTTGCAACTGCTGGCATTCGAATCCATTCCGCTGCTGTTGAAGAAAATACCGGAAGGAACAAAGTTGACAAACTTTATGGGGAGCCTCTTGGATGTGAGAATACCATTACTATCCTGCATGTGCAAGACGTAATTGACGTGGAAACTGATCCAGATGTAAGTAGTTCAATGTATTTTTCTCATATTTAACTCGTACACCTAGGTGTGGTCTAGAATGCATAACTTACAATTAATTATAAATTTCAACAGCTGAAAGTGGAGTTCAGTGTTGGAGATGATGAGACCCTGAACGCAGACTGGGACGATGAAGTTTTGGATGAAAAAGTGGAGGCGTTGGTGAAACTAATGAAGGCAGGCCACAAGTTTAGGAAGGAAGATTTTCCCGGGGGAGATACATCTCTTCCGCCAATCCCTAGTCTGGGCGAAAAGCAGTATGGGGGAGGAGGGAAAATGGAAAACGAGGGCAATAAGAGATGTACGACGAAGCGGAAAAGCGTACGAAAGAAAAAATATCGGGAAGACCAAGGAGAAGCAATCCCTCGTACACCTGCACCAATGAGGAAGCTACGACAACGGAAGAAAGAGCATGTGCCCATGGAAATGGACACAGATACAGATGATTATAGTGATGTCGAATATTCGGAGAATTTGACCGTGGCAGATGAATTGAAAGCCTGGATGACAACGCAATTAGTTACTCTCGGGCGACGGTTCACCGAGTTGGTAGACAAGAAATTTAAGGGAAAAAATAACAGTCCTGGCCGAAGACGGCAAAAAAACCAACTCTGACAGAGAGGACAATGTGGAAGGGGAGACCTTGAATAAGTCACCACTAAACGAAAGTTTTGGTAGGTGGAAAAGACACCTGAATTTGCAGTCCAAAACGGCTGTTGTCGTCGGTTGTTCAAGTATAAGCAATACTTCTGGACCTAAGAGACGAAAGATGGTAAGGTTTTCAGACGAAGTGCAGATAGTAGGAGACGTCCAATCTGTAGATATAGAGGAATGAGAGGTAACTGTTTCGATTGTGTTAATTTTTGGGGTCACGTGTATGGACAAATCATAAGGTGTACAAAGTGGTGAATGTTTGGTGTACATGTTATGTAGGCGGATTGTGTAGACAACACAGAAGACAGAGAAGGAGGAGAAGGGCCACGTGGAGATAAAAACGAGGAAGAGGTAAGTGTTTAGATTATCGTAATGTATGGTGGACATGTATGGTGAACATGTGTTGTGAAATCAGAAGGCGTACAATATTCTCAAAAGTTTGGTGTACATGTATCTTATTTTGTTTTGAAGATGGAGTGTGAAGAAGTAGAAGTGGAAAACGTAGATTGGGATTCACCCACCAATGCAGAATCGGCAATGGTTCTGTTTGCTTCTCCAATGTCCTATGTTACGGCAACGGAGAACGCATCTGACCAGGTATGTAAGAGAAAAACAAACGTTGTTGGATTCAGGTTGTGATGAGACAAATTAGCTCGACCGTCTTCCCATTATAAATGTATATTTCCGTGCTTGCAGATTCAAGAGGAGAAGCAGGAATCAAGAAAGGACGAAGTTGTTGAAGAAGAGGAAGAGGAAAAATAGGAGACGCCAGATGACATAGTAGGCGAAGGAGAGGATCCTGAAGAGGAAAATGTGGAATCGCTTAAGGAGAAATCAGGTGGCACGGAGGAGGAGAAAACATTGGGAGCTGAGGAGCAAGAGGAGAAGCAGGAATCAGGAAACGACGAAGTAGTTGAAGAAGAGGAAGAGGAAAAACAGGAGACGCCAGATGACAGATTAGGCGAAAGAGAGGATCCGAGGAAAATGCGAAATTGCTTAAGGAGAAATCATGTGGCACGGAGGAGGAGAAAACATTGGGAGCTGAGGAGCAAAAATCAGGAGAGAAAGAGTGTGGTTCGGGAAAGCCGATGGAGGAAAAGTATAATGAAGAAAAAGGAGAAACGGTTGGTGGGACAGATGTTGGTGAATCGACGGAGAAAGAGAAAGTCGAATGTACAGGAAAAAATCCCGACAAAAGTCGCATGCAACCTGTTGCAAGCGAAACAGGAAACTCGGTGGGAAATGTTGGAGAGGGTGGTTCAAAAGCACCGGCACTTGTGCCCTGTATTTCTGAATCTGACATGTACCAGACACCTTGTGAAGAGATATCTTTGGCAGAATCAGGGGAAGAAGAGGTATCGTCGGGAAAAGGAAAAGGGAAGCGGATACCCTAAGAGGTCGCAGATAATAGGAGGAGTGTACACCCCAGATCCGAGGGTGAGGAAACTATTTGGAAGCCTAAAAAAATGCCATATGAGCTGTTGGAGATGATGCCCGAAAAAGAATTAAAAGAATTTGCAAAACTTTTGCATGAAGATGAGAGAAAGTAAGTTCGCAAGACAAAGATTTGTTAAATAGAAAAGCATGGCGTTAACTGAAGGTATGCTAAAGAGGACTTAATATTTGTGATGCAGGTCATTCTTGATTGTGACTGGCCACACAGTGAATAACAAGTTTTTCCTAGAAATTGCAAAGTCATTGCAGTTGGTTTGCAGCGAGGTAAGCAATAAGTGAATGTAGTTGTATTCGGTATCTGCTTCCGGTAACGGTTTTCTAATAGATAAAGGGTGGGACAAATTTTATTTTTCAGCACGTAGAGGTGATTTTAACCATGATTTGGAGACGCAGGGGTCCATAATGTTTAAAACGACGTTTATTAATTCTAGCCCTGTCGTTCGTTGTTCTAATGGTATCCAAGTATCCGGCGTTCAAAGATTGCAAAGACCGGGGTGCATTTGATTGGGGCAAGACTATGAATGCATTTGTGACGGGAAGGATCAGGGGTAAGAATAATAATGCGTGCTTCAACGAGAATGTTGACACGGTGTACGCTCCGATGGTTTGGAACAACAGTCATTGGGTTGGTCTGGCTATACACCTACAGATATGCATAATTTCGATATTGGATGGCGACATCCCCAACAATACAGAGGTCGAAGTGAAAGTGTATATGCAACCGGTTGTTGAGTCCTTACCATGGGTATTGAAAAATATCTTGCCCCCTCATCTATCGCAGTCTGTTTTAATGAAGCCATTTATATGGCAACGGGTACAAGGAATTTATCACAGTCGAGGCGGCAAATGTGGACCTGTTTGCGAAGTTCTTAGAGATGTATGCAGGTGGATGGGAGCCGGAAGCATTGAGCAGAATCACGGATAAACAGGCTGAATGTTTTAGGCAGAAATACGCAATGAATTGCTATGAAGAGTTTGTGGGAGATCCGAAAATAGCTAATGAATAATTGGTTAAGTTTCCTTTTATCAGTTTGTATTTATGTTTACGAAGTTACATGTGTTATCGTGTTTCTATTGAAGGATTATGTTGTGTTGAAGGATAGGTATTTGTAATCAAGATTGTATAAATAACTAATGGGTCAATTAGTAGAGTCGATATAAGACTTGTGTTCAACCTCTATAAGTCACATGTGGTGTGATCTTTATATTGTCTAATTACGAGTATAGTGTACAGAAGCTAGTGTACAGAGGCTAGTGTACATGCGTTGTACAGAGGCTAGTGTACATGAAAGAAGGAAGTGTTTGAATTAAAAAAAAATAATTAAAATGAAAATAATTTAATTGGCAGGTACTGTTTCGACTCCCCAACCGTATTTGAACCTAGAAGCTTGCATGTTCAGAGACCGAAAGTTCCGCCATCAGTGAAAATTGAGCTGACAATACAGATCAGCAAATTTCCCTTAGCCCAGATCTGTTTGCGGCTACTTTGAGTTTGAACTTCACAATTAAAATATCGGCAATGGAGTCCAATACACATGGAATAGAACCGGCGGGTGTAGAAGCAGCGGTGACGACGCAAAATTTGTGGAGTAGGTCAAATATGAACCAGAGGGAGAACAAACCGCAGTCGACACAACACGGACTCAGCAGTGTGGGTGAGTTTCGTGCTTGTTTAATGTATCGAATTTTATGGTTTCCTTTGATCTCCGTTGATGTTTAATGTATGGAAATTTAATTGAACGATATTTCGTGAGTTTTGATTAGGTTTATAATTGTGCAAATCGAATAAATTATTTTAAGTGCGAAGTGAACCTAAGAAATTTGTTGTGAAATTGAACCGGTATTAGTTTTCGTTTAAAAGGTTTTCAGATGTTTCGAGATCTAATGGCATTGATTCGTTCGGTATTTCTTACTCTAATTTGAAGAAAAAACAAACTGAAATTTGGAATTCTCAAAACTGCAGATATGGATGCGTCAACTTCTGGGGGCATTGGGGAAATCTTGAAACTCCCTAGACGCCTATTTGTGACCGGCTGCTACCCCATTGAAGCCAGATTGAATATATACTCAAAATCCCATATCATTGGCCAGGTTGTGGCTGCACTGAAGGCAAAAGCTGATTTGATGGGGATTCTGCTCGACTCTCAATTTCGAGATCTACTGATGATGCCGGTCGCTAGGTGTTGTAATTCTCCCAAATTAATCCACGGGCTGCTGTGCCGGCAACTAAGAACAAAAAAAAAACATGAGCTATGGTTCACGTTTGGAGGACAGCCTTTGCGGTTCTCCCTTAAAAGAATTTCAAAGAATTAGCGGTTTAGATTGCACTCGCATACCCCCTGGAGATGAAGTAGAAGATGATGGCGACGTGGAAAGCAAGATGAAAGTGGAGAGAGATCGCATGTGGAAGGAACTATTTTCTCCAAACCACGAAAGGGATATCACGATTTTTGACGCGTTGGAAATATTGAAAGACCCGGTGATGGGAATCAGTACAGCATCCGGACGGTGGAATGGAAAGCAGCTCGGACGATGAGGAACAGCTCGAGCCAGAGCATGGAACTAGGAGCAAAGATGTTGGAAAGGCGAATAAGGGACATAGGAGGAAGATTGCCCGAGGAAATGTCGATGTTGGTCGGGAGAATTAAGACGAGCATCGTGACGAATCGGACAACTATCGAGACGTGGGGGACTTCTCTCGAGACGTGGAACGTTCGGTCTTTCGCTTTGACCCGAGTTCTGAGGGAAATGAGTTGGTCAGTGCGTCCCGGGTCAAACATTGAGCATCGCAACCAGCTGAGGTTACGGGGAAACGAACATTGCGCGATAGAGACGTGTCCCGTACTGCGTCTTGTGCCGATAGTGATTTCACCCGAGTCATGACCCGAAGCATGTTTACTCGAGTCGCGTCCCGAGAACAGCACATCCTGACACATTCAGCACCCGATAGTGATCTCGATACTTTGCAACCCGATTGTTCCCATGGCCTTACAACGTTCGGATCACTACCCGATAGAGATGCGTCCCGACGATTGACCGAGAGTATGGACTTCGATGGGATAAACTCCAAGTTAAGACTCTTTCAGCTCAAGGAACAAGTCGGTCATGTTCTAACCCAAATGGTTCGAGTAGATTGTCTTCTGCATCATGACTCGACCATGTGCATCATCCGGGTGACCGTGCCAACCACCTAGCCGACACGTGAGAGTAGCCGAGGGGTCATTTTGACCAAAACGCGTGGATTTAAGGGTCATTCTTCGCGAATTTATTTTTAGTCTTCATTTCTATTTCCTATGTAATAAATTCAGTTGAAAAACTCTATATGTATTCTTCTTCTTCGACGAGAAATAACAACCATCTTTTTTATCAAAATAATTCTAAGTATTGAGAAGCGATTTCTCTTGTTCTTCCTGAACAATTCTGGTTGCTGGTGCGTACATCGATCAACCTCATTTGGATTCTGTGGTGCGTATATCCACTGAGTCTCAGACCGGGATCATCAAAATCAGCTCATAGGCTTTGTGCAAACACCCCTCAACTCCACATCTCCTTCAATCCGGTGCTAGTAGCCCATGATTGGAAGGATTATCCGTACCGCTTAAGTTAAGATCTCCTGGAGTGTGTCACCCGGCGTTGGAGAATTGGAAAATGTTATCCCTCGCTCTAATCATTTTTGTTGATGGTGTACTCATTTGTTCTAACAAGCATGGAAAGCTTACACCGGTGTACGTGAAAATGCTAACCGATGTCAACAAATTCATCAGTTATAAGCGGGGTCGAGTTTCTTTTCAGAAGACGATGTCACAATTTATTCCACTGCTGAAGTCTGCTGACGTCAAAGATCCAGTGAAAGAGCTTACACTGAGGTTTAAGCAGCAAACAACTGCCTGCTACGGGTTTCCTCTTCCGTTGCAACTCCTGGCATTTGAAACAATTCTGCTTCTACTTACCAAAATACCGGAACCAGCAAATGTTGCTAGGTTCTTCAACAATCCAAACGGGGCTAATAAAATTGTCACCCTTATGTATGAGCAAGATATAATTGCCATGGAGCGGGGCACTGAGGTAGTAAAAATCTTTGGATTGTGTTTGATTTGTTTACAAAGATATCTAAAAATTGAGGATACAAATTTAGAATTTGTTTGTATTTCTCAGTTGAAGGTGGATGCTAAAATTGAAGAAGAGGATGAGATTCCTCTTCTAGGGTGGGATGATGAGGTTGACGACGAGCAAGTAACATACATGCTTCAGCTTATGAAGCAAAATTATGCATTCATAGAAGAGGATTTTGAAGGCGGTGATGCATCAGTTCCTGTTGGAGAAGACGTAGGAGTGGAAGTGGCAGCTGAAGTCAACGCAAAAACCGGTCGTTCACAACCAAGGCGAGGAATGAAGAAGGAGAAAGAGAGAAAAGGAAGACAAGATCCTCCACGGGGCCGTAAAAAAAGGGCGAGGAGTACATAGGAGTGTGAACCTGTTATAGATGTTGAAGATGATGGAGAAGACAGGTTTAATAGAATGATGAAGGAAATGAAAAGTTGGACTCGCAGGGAAAACGCCATCCTCAAGGTCAAGATTGTTGATGAGATTGTGAAAAAGGATGCATGGTGAACCACGTTTCGACCTCCTTCAGAGGAAAAAGCGGACAAGGATAAAGGTGGGAAAGTAGGGCGTCAACGGTCTACCCTATCCCGTAAAAGGGAAGAAGTTCAACCTTCTACAGAAACCTTTCGACGGCGTTCAAATAGGCTAGTCGGAAAAGAACCAGTTTTGTTGTCATCTCTAACTGATCGGACGCCCCGGAAGCGGAAACGGGAAATGGCAGATGAGGCCTACCGACATGGCCAACATTTCGAGGGCGTGAAGCTTAAGAAGGATAAGGAGAAGGAGCAGCTGGATGATATGCCGGACGACGACCCAGAGTTGGCGGACTAGGAGAAAAATATGGCGGACGCAAAGAGAAATGTGGCGGACGCAAAGAGAAATGTGGCGGACGAGGAGCCATCTGTGGCGGAGGAAGAGCCATCTGTGGTGGACGAGGAGTTAGTTGTGGCAGACGAGGAGATGACTGTGGCGGTCGAGGATGTGGCGGACAAGCTTACATATGTGGTGGACGAGGATACATATGTGGCGGACGAGCATGATGAGCAGAAGAAAGAGGACGAGGAGATAGAGAAAGGGGGTAAGGTCGATGAGCATAAGGAGGAAGAGGTTGCCGTGGAGGAGGAGAAGTCCAAGGAGGAAGGGACAGAGCAAGAGTAAGAGGAACAGCAACAGCTTATGGCCGATAACAACGAAGAGGTAATAAACATTTTCGAGGAGTATGAGAAACAGATGTTGCGTACACCGCTACATCTGCAATCGGACACCGCGAATCTATTGGCGTACGACTATAATGGCGTACGCATATGTACGCTGGTATTATTGGTGTAGTGATTTATTATATTATTTATGTGTTTGATATGTACAGCAGAGTTGCATTTGTACCTTTGCTAAGTTGATATTATGACTTCGAAGGTTGTTGTGTTATAGAAGCAGGGGGACAAATTTGAAATGGAGGTTGAGGATGTGGAAAGAACGTCTGTCGATAACACTTGTGGGCATTCGAAGATAAACGATGGTGAGGCATCCGCTGATAAGGGGAAAGGAAAACGCATCTGGGCCGAATACACACCCGATGATGTCATAAAGAACCTGTTCGTGAGTAGGAAAAACCCATAGTATGCACCTTTAATGGTGGAGGAGAGAGGTAATTTTGAAATTTTTTATAATATTCTGACAAAATCGACTGATTGCTAAGTACAATCTTGGGTTAACAAGTACGTACGCAACTAAAATTCCCAATGTATAAGATGTGTAATTTGTTATACCCGGACCCATTATCGACAACACTTTCATATTGACCATTGCGGAGTCACAAAAATGGGTTTCTACTTTGGTAAAGGTCGGCTGATTTAAATTTATTGAATAAGAAAGGGTTTCATACTCTAAAATCGTCTGTGCATGGGGAATGGGTTATACATCATATGCAGGTTTTAACGACCTTGGTTCAAAAGCGACGCGGGCATATCATATTGAGAGATCGTGAAATGTTTATAGACACAATTTTCATTTCCAAGCTTCACCAGGTCCACAACTCTTTCAAGGCGTCGAAAGACAAGGATAGGTTTGAGTGGGGAAAATATCTGGAAGGTGTGGTGACAGGAAAATCCCGAGGAAAAAGAAGAATCCAGCATTTTTGATGGATGTAGATTTGGTGTACGTTCCAACGGTGTTTAAAGGTGACCACTGGGTGGGCCATTCTATAAAGTTACGGTAGGGAGTGTGGAGGTATTTGACTCGTTAATTAAGCACACATCTTACAACTTGGCGAAAAAGACGTTGGAGCCAGTCCTTCAGTGCCTTCCTTCTGAATTGTCGACGACGCTCTCCACTCGCCCGTTCAGCTGGACTCGTCCTAAAGTAATTTACCAAAATGAAATGACTGGGGATTGTGGACCTTTTGCAATTAAGTACCTAGAAATGCATGCCGCTTCTCTAACTTCTGAAGATATGGCATTAATTACGGACGACGTGGTGGACAGGTTTAGGGAGAAATACGCGATTGACTGCTACGAAGAGTTTGTGGGAATCCCTGGCTTAGTTAACATGTGAATTGTGCAATTATTATATCTACTTGCCTTCCGTCTTTGTTAGTTACTAAGAACTGACATCCAAAATACGAGTATTTATTTAAAGTGTACGTCAACGACGGTAGACGCAATACTGGTGTACGCAAAGAAATCTATAGTTGGTTTTAACATGAATATGTTAAACTTTAATTTTTTGTAACTTATTTTAAACTATAAAATATCTAACGATTATTTACCAGTTGAACAGGCTGTAATAACTACTCCATTCAATGGACGCCTCGAACAGACACGTGAGCAGACTTCAACCGTCTCTCCCTTTTATTTACTCCAACATTTATTCTCCCTATTTTCTATCTCTTTCCTCTATATCGGACAAACACATTTTCGGAAAACCTAGAGAGGACCAAATCAGGGTTATGAACCTGCACATGAACCTGCACATGAACATGTACAACATGCTGTCTGAAGCTGCTTTTACCGCGAGGCCCCTGGCCTGGCATTTTAGAGTGAAGATCATAAGGGTTACCTCAGAATTTATCGCCGGTCATGGACAGTATTAGTGTTACATCCTTGCGGATGAGGAATTAAGTTTCTTATTACTGACATGCAAACGAATCTTCGTACTTGATGTATTATGTTGTGTTGATGCGGTTTATATTTGTGGTCTTGTTGTCTCTCTGGAAATTCATAATGTTGTGTGGCTGCGTTTTAGATTTCGGTTCCACGTGTTGTAATCATTTCATAATAAATCAATATATTCGTGCAGGGGTACAAAATGGAGATAATATTTAGCCAACACTGGCAGATCAATTCCCTGACCTACCGAACCAAGAGGGAAACTGGGTCGAGATATTTTGGATTAATGTTCTACATGTGTACGCAGGTTTCAAGGCTGCCAAGTGTCGGTTCGCACTATGTGCAACGCCCGCCACTAGAATCGACGTAATCTCTCCTTTGAACGACCGTCACTACATGGAGTTCATATATATCCATGCTCTCCCTTTCATGACGCCAAGGGAGAGAAGCTATCCCATAGATATAATGGAAGTGGTCTTCAACCCTGTTTTCCTCCGCAATGGCACTGATCTGCCAAAGTTTCAGTTTTCCATTAGGGATAACATGTACGTCCTCAGTACATTAGTGTTATTTCACTAATTTTTTTACATTTGGGTTGGCTTAACACATTGTTTACATTCACTTGTTATATTGATAATAGGGAAAGCGATGTCAAATGCGTCGCAACTGGCGATCAAGCTTTGGCATTTATGGACGGGTTTTCAAACATACGGGGAAATGGTCGGCAGGTGGTTGTCGTTCTCAAGATGTGGAGCCTCCACATCTCATATTGGCCTAATAGTGATCTATGGTTACAGACTGAGGGGGAATTGTTTGACTTCATGTTCAACCCGCGTTTGCCGGAAGTGGTGACATTCCATCATGAGCTGCTTGACAGTGACCCATACATGCGGAGACATAGGCCTATTGGCCCTCTATAAAACCAATCACTTTCTCTTCCTTTAATTTAGCTGTTGCGATGAATATAGATGTTTCTCTCTATGTTTTCTTTTTAATTCCTGAATTACAGACTTATGTTCGTCCTTCTCTTATGCTTTTCTACCTAATATGAACAACAAATACTTTTATTTTTGGTTATGTAATGAAGTTTTTATAATTACATAACGCGTACACTAGATAGTGTACAGAAAATGCTTAATTGACAACGATTTATGGTGTACGTTCCTGAAATGTACACGAGATAGTGTACACAAAATGCTTAATTGACAATGATTTATGGTGTACGTTCCTGAAGTGTAATCGGGACATGTGTACGCTGGCATATGTGATGTAGGCATCTCTTTTGTACCGAAAATTGGTAGTTTCAAAATGATTGGTAGTTTCGACATTATGTATGGGTATATGCAGATACGTAATCTTGGGTATGACTGTTATGGTTCAGTTCAAAATGACTGGTTAAGACTATTTAGTTTACAGAGCTTTTGGATGAAGAAATATTAAGTGTACGAGTGTTATGGTTGAATTCTATTTGATTGTTGTACAAATATCAAACCCGTTTACGGGTGTTTAATGAATATGTAAGTAAAGTAAATTGATTGGACGTAGTAAAAGTGAGATGTGAGGAAAGTTAAATGCTGAACCGTAAAACTTCAACCGTAAAAGTTGAATCCGCATTAACTCCCAACTGCCAACTTCCACTAAGCGAGCATTAGGTTGATGCTATCGCGTGTTTTATTTTTATAAATAATACTACGAAAAAGATTAAAACGAATAAATAAACAAATCGGGATCAAATAAAAACAACCATCAAAATGAGAAACCCTACCCTTCCCGATGAAACGATCATCAAGATAATGTGCATCTTCGGAAAGGAGGATTTTGGCAACTCGGGCCCTTTATACGGGCAGGGAAATCGTCATACAATCTGGTGCACTCAGAAGAAGTCTTAAAAGTCTGTACCCTGTTCGCAGCGGTTCGGATCCCCCATGCCATATGTTCATGTCCTAATCCTGATTGTGGCCGTTCTCGCCCTTTCTTCGAGAAATGTCTTGCAATTGGGAACCCCCAGGCTATTTGCTATGAAGATGCAACTCTTGCATCCGCCATCTTCAGCGTTTGTATTGGTAACACAGTAAAGGCATCCTCGATTTTCCAACTGTTCATCCAACACCACGGCGACCTAACGGGAGATAACGCAAGTTCGCTTGCAGAGGCTTTGCTATGGGAACTAACGTGGTTTGATCCTCCGTACATGAATATGAACTCTGCACTCTTCAACTACCCAAACGACGAACACATTAAACTCCACCGACTGTACTTTCCAGCACGACGACACCGGCGCCGACGATGGGGCTTGCACAAAATGCAACATGTATTGGATTGCTCGCCGAGTATGCAGTATGATTTGAAGGTCCTCTCCTAAAATTTTTTTTTATGTTTCTAACTATTGTGTACACGTACTTTTTGGTAATGTAATATTTATATATTTATTATTTCCCAACTTAAATGAAAAGTTTTATTAATAGTAATTCATAGAAACTATGAGTTGGTTAACATAATTGTGCTGGACAAACATTTGGTATAAAAGAAATAGTTAGTGTACGCATTTAGGTCCAATTGTCTGCTAGGGCAAGTAAATAACAAGAAACCGGAATTAAGTTTATTTTCCATATATAATGATCACAGATTGTAAAACCCTTACATAATTTTGAATATTTAGGGTATTGCATCCGCATCAAACTAAACCAGAAACTGAACAATCACTTACCATTTCAACCATATGAACAGTAAACCAACAAGTACAACTAAAACAGCAAAGACATCCACATACTTGGTATCAACATCAAACATCATCGATCTTTTCCCAATAATCAACTTTTCCAACTGCACCATTTTATCCTTCACCTCCGCAATTTCGTTGAATGTCTTCTCAATATTATAGGTCATCGTGTCCTCAATGTCTCCAACTTTAGATATTAGATTGGAGATTTTATCCTTAACATCCTTCAGGTCGTCAGACTTTAGGTGAGTCAATTCCTCCATTATAGCGTCGTCAACCCACTTCCAAAAAAGGTCCCGTTCATCTCCTTCGTTTTCGCACTTGATATATCTTCTTCCCGGGTCGACAAGGCCGTAACAAGTTTCAATTAAAGCCTCCCTTCCACAGAAACAACAGTATTTTGGAATTCCATACTGCTGAGCACCAAACTCACCATAATACAGATAAAATAACTCTTCCAGTGATGCAGTTGATGATGGCTAACTGTAATTGTAAAGCATCTTAAATAACAAAAACCCAATTGCATAATCAATTAAAAACGCACGAAACAATAAACACAGAAATATGCACCAGACAATCAACACGGAAATACAGATTGTATGACTACTTTACACATCTGAACAGAAGAATAGATTATAATAACGTGAATAGATCCGTACCTTAATTCAAATTGATACCGAGAGAAACAACAACCCTAATTTTCCCCCCAATTCGAAATAAGCAGTGTTATATCTCGAAGGGTCAGGTCATTAAGACGAAGATAAACAAGAGTGGAACCAAAACTTTGCGTACCAATAAATGCGCACGATAACAACATCTGAGACATATAAGGTGGACGGTGTACGATACATATAAGGTGTACGTATCTAAGAATATCAACTGTACGCTAAGTGTACAGTTATATATCATTCTCATTTTTACACCACTTGCGTATAGTGACACCAAAAGGTATTTAATACATAGAATATGTGTATTTAATGTCAATTTTATAAATTAATATGGGGTATAAAAAAAATTAGATATGCAATATATGATATGTACACTAGAGGTAAAACGAAAAAGCCTGCAAACCTTTTAAGTATGGTGTACGGTATAATAGATAAACCGTTTGAGGTGCACGTCTCTAAGAATATCAACTGTACGCTGATTGTACATTTATATATGTATTCTCATTTTTACAAGACTTGCGTATAGCGACACCGAAACGGTATTTAATACATAGAATTTATGTATTTAATGTCAATTTTATAAACTAATATGGGGTAGAAAAGAAATTAGATATGTAATATATGACAAGTAAACTGGAGGCAAAACAAAAACGTGCAAACATTTGTCAATTATAACGTACGCCATACTTCATTCACCCATCCACACTTACATGGAATATAGGGTGTACCCAAAATTACATACACAAAATATTGTTGTTACGTTGACTGAATTGCATCTATTTCACGGCAACAGATTTTTACATTTCCGTGAGTGGTGTCTTGGTTGCCCGCACCTTCCACACTTATTTGCCTTCTTCTTTTTGGCATCCTACACATATTACATTCATAAGTATGAGGAACTTCTGCATATCAAAACTGTACGTACTCTTTTAGGGTGTACATTATTAACACTGATTCTTACCGGTATCTCCCCTACTGAAAGCTTTCTTTTTGTGCATGGCCTCCCAGGTGGTCTTTTAGTTTTAGGAGACAATATCACCAGTGCCTGTACCTCATTTGGTACATCAATCTCATCTGGATCAGATACTGGTATTGTTATACCCTGTATTTGTTCCATCCACATCTGCTTAGTATACGCCTTATTAACCAAACTTTTGTATCCCACATTCCGGACTGTTGCCGCTGCAATTGCATGGCGACATGGAATTCCCAGCATCTGGAACTTACGACAAGAACATGTCCCCTTCTCTAAGCTGACGTGGTACCCGTACGTCCCTGCTTTACCTTATACTTCGAAATCATATGGACCTAGTGGTAACAGGGCAAGGCCATTGGATTTACACAACTGATCCTGAAGAACCAAATCAACCGCGTGTGGAATATCCCCATCAAGTTTACCTATCTTAACTCGTCTTGCTCAAACCATCTGCTCACCATTGCACGGACGAATTCAAACAAAGCTACAACGGGACTGGATCTCTCTAGAAGAAGAGCTTTGTTAAGTGACTCGGCTATGTTAGAAGTCATAAGATTATACCTCTGACCTTTGAAGTGAGATTGTGTCCAATCCTCCACCGGTATCTTCTCCATGTAGTTCCAACACCGTATATCAATTTTCTTCAGCTTCTCATATAATTTCTTGAAATGAGATAGCTTGAACACTTCTCCACACTTACTCACTAGTTCCTTTTGTCCTCTCTTTTTAAACCTCGACTCCACATTTCTCTTTATGTGTTCAAGGCATACCCCGTGGTGTGCAAGTGGATACCAAGTTTCTATTGCGCAATAAATTTAACTGCATCTATCCGAAATGAAAGTTAGATCAAAGCCGTCTTCGATGATGGATAGTAGTTTCTCGAAAAACCATTTTAAAGACTCGTCATTCTCACTGTTTACGATGGCGAATGCAATGGGAAAAAGATGGAAATATGAATCTTGTCCACTCACTGTTAGAAGGCAGCCTTTGCATTTCTCTGATAGGTGTGTACCATCCACTATAACAACCTTTCGCAATTTTTTCCATCCGTCAATGCAGGATACAAAGCCATGAATGCAAACTTAAACCTTGTCCTTCCTTTTTCATCCACTTCGGTTTCGATGTCGCATATGGATCCAGGATTAGGTACCTTTACCGCGTGAAAATATACATGTAGTAATTTGTAAGAACTATCCTCTGTTCCTTGAGCAGTCTCGATTGCTAACTTTTTCCCTTTCCAACTCATCCAGTATGTTGCTTGAATGTTAAACTCAGTTCGAAGAATCTCTGGAATCTTCATCCCAGGTGGTCCAGCAATCTGTCTTTCGTACTTCAATCTCATTAAAGCCGCAATGACTTTTGATGTTCCATGTTTTTTGTACTGCCCCCTAATATCAGTGTTGCATATATGGGTGAGATAGGCCTTCCGCACTTCGTACAACTCCGACTCCCCCATTTGATGACCCATCACATAAAAATCACACCGTTCCGAATAGTATTTTTCAGTGACATATAACACCGCATGCCTGACAAATCTAAAGCGAAACACCATCTTCAGTGCATAAATCGCCATTGCAATTTTAAATTCTTCCTTGCTCTTGAATACATTCCCCAAATACATATCCCCATCCTCATTACTCAGATCAATGTCATATATACCATAACTAGTAGCAGCTCCAACATCATTGAACATAGGTTCCACATCCTCTAAACCATATATTTCGTTGAACTTAAGACATTTCTTCAACAATCCGCCTCCATTATCACGCCTACAAACTACGTCAGGGGAAATATCCACGAAATCATCATCATCACAGGTTCTGTTCGTGTTTTTTTCATTATGTCTGTGAGGAGTTTTGAAAACTTAGTCTTCATCGGCCAACTCACCTCCACGTACACTTGTTTGGGGACGATCTTCCCTTCATTATCCGCCGAACCTTCAACTTCACAGCGTTTCCTATATCCTCCACACCCCTTTCCACTGCCCTGCTTCTCCCTGACCCTCCTCCTCTGCCACTATAAAACGAGTCTCCTAACCCTCCTCCACAACCACCACCTCTGCCGGATTGTCTCACTCCACCAACTACCACCCTTATCATTGACGTCGTCATCTCCAATATCCCTCCCATCATTCAACACAAACTCATTCTAATAGTCGTAATCGTAATCTTCCGAATCTCCTTCTTCATCATCCACGGGTTCGACATTGTCAACATCTTCAAACTGAATTTCTCCTTTATTTGCCGCCTTCTCCTCTTCCTCCATTTTATTTCCTGCTTCGTACACCTCTACGTGACGCATTAAGATCGCGTCATCAACATCATCATTGTCAAAGACACTCATCGCAGAAATACGAGACACAGTGTTCACAGACACAGGAGACATACTCAATCTCCCTGTTTCAATATCAGAAACGATACCCTTCTTCGCTCCTAATATTTGCATTGTATCTCCATCCATTACTCTAAATGTAACGAAGATGTTCAATGACTTGTCTTCTCTATGGAGCGCCTTGAACACCCTCAAGCCTTTTGTGCTTACTATCTCAACTGGCGAAGTTCCTCCTCCATTCAATTCAGCAAGTGCATCCTCTTGCCAATAACACATTTCCGTGCTAACTACTCTTGCACCTACTGCATAATCAGCCGCAATTTGAACTCTCATGTCATGTAACGAACTTATATTGCGCAAGTTAAAAGCCCTTCCCATCCGGGATTTGTCTATCTTAAAGTTCCAAACTCCAGATTTGGAAAGTATCCATCTCCCTACCATCACAACCGTCCAACCATGACTACCATCGATTAAACCTGAACACCAACATAAATTAGATACGTAACACATACGTAAGGCATATTTACCCAGCCTGAACATATTTCACTGTTAAATTTCCCCAGTTTTACTCAATCCTTTTACCAATACTATGGTGTACACACAAGGACAACGAAATATACATTTCTCCTGTTCTTCGCATTCACATTTTTTCCCTTTCTCTTTCGCAGTTAACCGATTCATCGCTCTACTGCACCATAACCGAGGTTGTGCTTACTATTTGATCTGTTTACTCTTTACCTCAACACCACTAATAATCACACATTTTACCCTAATTTTTGGCGCCAAGTCACTCTCTCTAACGGGTCTGATTGCTAACATTTTTTTACCCAATTAGGCTTAGACCCACTAAGAAACTGCCCACTAATTTGTTTAACACTGTTTATGTCACTCATCTTTGTGACACTGTTTATGTCATGCACACCCCATTTTCGCACACTCATCTTTGTGAGACAGTTAATGTGATGCGCATGAGGTGAGACTGGGACAAAAAAAATTATTTCTCTCTCTCTCTAACTAACACACGCACATTTTTGTCTCTATCTCGGTCTAACACACACTCATTGTTATGTATGTCTCTCTATAAGAAATAGGGTTATAATCGGTAGGGAAATGTGCTGTGTAATATCAGTGGCCCAATTCACTAATTAAAACTCAAGGTCACACATTTCTCTAATTTCAAACTCAAAATGCACTACTTTTTTAATTCACCCTTTAATTTACCCAAATTTAATTATTATTTTATAAAATGAATCTTTCTAAAAACATAAATCTGCATTAATAAAATTGTACGTGCCATATTTTAATTGAAGCTATGTCATAATTCATATATTACCATGCCATATTTTTGTGTGGAAATTGAACATGGTAATAACACATAAACAATATACTTCTGAAATAATGTATAGGGGATATTTTCTCAACATATTTTTTGTATGAAATTCATTGTGCTGGACACATAAATAATTTTTTTAAACTTACTATATAAATAATACTTAGGGGACTTTTTATTTTTAAATTTTATAATGATAATATACATGATTTAATTCAAATATAAACCCAAATATAATTATTATTTTATAAAATGAATCTTTCCAAAATATAATTACTTTGTAAATAATATTTAGGGGACTTTTTTATTTTTAAAGTTTTTAATGATAATATACATGATTTAATTCACCCAAATATAATTATTATTTTATAAATGAATCTTTCCAAAAATATAAATCTGCATTAATGAAATTGTACATGTCATATTTTAATTGAAGCTATGTCATAATTCATATATTGCCATGTCATATTTGTGTCTGTAAATTAAATGTGGTTATGATACATAGATAATTTACTTCTCAAATAATATATAGGGGATGTCATATTTTGTGTGGAAATTGAACGTAGTAATAACAGATAAACAATTTACTTTTGAAATAATGTATAGGGGATATTTTCTCATTATATTTTTTTTGTATGAAATTCATTGTGCTGGACACATAAATAATTTTCTTAAACTTACTATGTTAATAGTACTTAGGGGACTATTTTATTTTTAAATTTTATAATGATAATATACATGATTTAATTCAAATTTAAACCCAAATATAATTATTATTTTATAAAATAAATCTTTCCAAAATATAATTAATTTATAAATAATATTTAGCGGACTATTTTATTTTTAAAAAATTTTAATGCTGATATACATGATTTAGTTCACCCAAATATAATTATTATTTTATAAAATGAATCTTTCCAAAAATATAAATATGCATTAATGAAAATGTATATGTCATATTTTAATTGAAGCCATATCATAATTCATATATTGCTATGTCATATTTTTGTCTGGAAATTGAATGTGGTAATGACACATAAACAATTTACTTCTCAAATAATGTATAGGGGATTTTTGTTATTTATTAACCAAAAGATTGATTATTTGTGAAGTTTTTGATAAAAGCAGGTTATAGTATAATAATCAAATCATGATTATTGGTTTGGTAATGGTCAAATATCAAACTAAGGCTAATAGTTTGACAAATAATTGCTGGATTATTTGGTTTAGTTCTTCTAATTAGTTTGCAGAATTTTGTATTTTGTAAAATTCTTTAAAATCATTTACACTTGAAACTAATAATCTTTGCTTTAAAATTAGTAAGCACAGGTGTTCAACTGTGTTTTAATCATTGCTGTGCTGGAAAAAAAGGAGTTCTCTGAGCACATGGTTATGCAATTTGTTTACTGATTTAATATTGCTTGTGTTTGCATATAATATTTGCAATCAGTGAATCAGAATTGGTAATCATTTGCGCTAAATTATTTAAGCAAAGGTTGTGGTTTTGTCTAACCAGTTTTTCGTATCTGGTTTAGTTTTCAGTTTTTGTTTTTAATTAACTAGCAAAGAAATTTGAAACAGTCACATAAAGTCATTGGTAAGAGGCCATATGAATTTTGAGGAGGTAAAGTATTTTTATACAAATAATTAAAAGTGTTTGGGTGCATAACAAAAAATTTATCCATGTATTAAGTTTGCCACACAAGAAATAAAGTATGTAAATACTGATAAGTTATAACTAAAGTATTGAACCAAATGGGATATACTTATAAGTTATGAGGTGCTTTAAGCAATTGATCTAAATGGAGTAATTTTAATAAATTATATCTAATTAGATGACAACTTAGGATCCAATTTTTTAAAGGTAAGTCATGAGATTAAATTGTAAACTCATCAAGAGGAATGAGATTAAAGCCTACGATTTAATGTGGATACTTGATGGTAACCTTACCTATGTGACTGAAGATCCCAAGATCTAGGTTCAAAGAGAAAAAATTCAAGTGGAATCTAATAAGAGCACTGGGAGATTTCGGTCTCTGCCCAGTTCCTAGGATGATTACCAGTGATTCCTATAAGTATTGAGGTTAAGCGTTTGCTTTTAATGATTTGAGACCAAGATTTGTAACATATGTGAAGTATTACATGATACTTCTTAAAATACAAGGTAATGGCAAATCACCTTGTGAGTGTGAAATGAGGCCGTTTCTAGGAGAATGAATAAAAGGTTATATTCTCTAAGTTCACTCATGATTAACCAGGCATGTTCACGGCCAAAATGAACCCAATAGAGAACCTAGTTCTATGAGAAAATGAAGATGTGTTTTAGCTATTGTCTCGGTTTACATCAAAGTCCAGGGGGTTCAAGACATCATGTTCACCACCTTTTCGAGTAAATCCGATAGTTATTAACAATGACTGGTTCAAGGCTGAAAAATGCTATCAACTCATCATACAGTCGATTTTTCGCTTGTACTCTCAAAAGTCCTTCTGAGTCTTGTCGAGTCTTGTCTAGGAAGTCAAGTCTGTCAAGTCTATCGAGTCGTTATGTGTCTAGAGTTATTTCTATTCATGTGGGGAATTGTTGGAACTCGTTTTTGACAAAGTGGTTTTAGACTATTTGCCGGTAGGTTTTTGGGCAAAGACGTTCGTCGGAATTACCGGACGTTCGTGAAGCACTATGAAATAGTGTAATCACATGTCAAAATCGTAGTAGTTGTGAATGAGAAATATAAGTCCAAAGTGAGTTACTTGTAAAGCTTAAAATGTAACATTTACAAAATGTTCCACATTGGAAAATAAAGTGAAAAGGAGATATGTGGACCGGACTCGAGTTACGGGCTTCGAGATCCGATAAATGGGGTTGCGGTCTAAATGATTAGTTCTTTTTAGCAAAAGTCATTTTCAAATTTATTGTTGAACAAGTCAACAAATATCTTTCTTATTTATGTAATATTTTATGATCTAAAGTGCATGAATTGTTTTTTATGTTACAAAAATTAATTCATGCACTTTAGAGAATGAATTCTCATTAATACAAAATATTTTTTGCACTTTATGGAAAAATAAAACTGTTAAGTATTTGGCTATAAAAGCAAATTATTCTCGTTTCATTTTACAACATAACATACAACAAAAACGCAGCAAATTTCTCATATGAATTCGTTCTTCTTAGTTTTGTGTCTGAGAATACAACATAGATTCTAAGTTTGTCAGCTTATATTCTGAGTGCTGCAGAATAGTCGAAGTGTGGTTTTACTCTAGCATTCTAATTGCGTCAAACCCGTCACACTAGGGGCAACTAAAGAATTAAGGAAAGAGTGTGTCGACTTCACATAAACCATTTTATTCATCTGGTATTGGTATCATTATTGTAATCTATGGTTTTCAAATTTCAGTTTTGCCCTATCGTAGAAATTATGTTCCTACACTTCCATATCTTCGAGAGTTCCTTTCTCTCCATATGCAATTTGACCGCAATTTGAAAAGATATATATCTGAGGAGAAACAGCCGAGTTTTGCGAAGAGTTGTGTTCGTAACAAGTTGAGAAATGTCATCCACTCTGAAGAGTAGTTCTTCCTCATTATACCTCGAACAATGGTTCCCAAATCCGTGTGGAATATTGATACTGTAAGCATAAACTTTTACTAAGAGATTAGGTGTATTTACAAGGAGAGGTAATCTATGGTTTTGTTAGTTACTGACATGAGCCAATGACTACAAAAACATCATCAAGGGATCATTTTGTAAGATTAGATTTATCTGAAGGATTAATAACAGCTTGGTCCATATCCGCAAGGGGATAACCTATTATGATTTCTTGTCTTTGACGAGCCCTTCTGATGCAAACCAGCAAACTGAATCAAGCTCAGTAGTCCCGGTCAAAACCTTTTCAACCATGTGGTCAAGGCCAATGACACGCTCAGGAACTAGGACTCTTCAAGAGAATTTCAATGAAGCCGTGGCAAATCTAATCGCAGACAAGGAGGTTGATGAACTGACCGAAAGATTAACTCAGATGAGTATTTCTAAGGTGAAGAAACCCAGCCGAGACGAGCCAGAAGACTATCGGGAAGCAGGAGAACTGTATCAGGATGCGGTCAAGAATCATCGAGACGCGGGCAGTGATCATCGGGACGCGGACGAAGACTATCATGACGCGGCTAAGGATCATCGAGACGCGGGAACACTCTACCGAGACTATCGGGACGCGGCTAAGGGTCACCGAGACGCGGGAACACTCTACCGAGACACGTACGAACCCTATCAGGATACGCTTGAGGATCATCGAGACGGGAAGGAACTCTATCGGGACGCAGACTATGAGCATCATGATGCAGAAACCAATCATCAAAACGCGGGAAAGAATCACCGAGACACAGGAGAGTTTCACCGAGAGGCGGGAGATTCAAATACCAAGCAAACCTATCATCGAGACGCGATCGAGCCACACATCAAGCCAAACCACCCATGGGTCACGAATTCTCCGAGACGCGCAATCAGTGAGCCAACACCAATTTCACTCGATTTAAACTTAAATTCAACCAGGTCAAATTCGATTTCCATCGAGCAAAACATCAAACCGGACCAATTCCCCGACCGGATAAAGGACGCGCACACTTCACACGGACTTACCTTATTTACCATCGCACGCGCATGAACACCATCCCATCTTCCCGACCAGATTCATTCCATCAACACCCGATCATCTCGCTTCGGTAAGTCAGGTAATTTCTTCTCTTTAAAATTATAATTGACTGATGTTTCGCATAATTTTAACCTTTGAAATATTTTTCGAAGGCAAGTGTTTAGCCTCGTTTTGAAACACAGTAGAAGTAAGGCAAATTATTCGCCATTTTTCTAGCTATAGCATTAAATGTAATTTGCTTCAAAGACCCCTAGAAGGGCATAACTGACGGACATTATATAAGTCCCACTGCAGCCTTGTATTTTTCACACCTTTTGATAATAAAAACTCGAACTTTCTTCTAAAGAAAAGTCTTAAGCACTTCGTGCCTTAGAAAAATCCGGGATTTTTCATTGTCTTATCACGGTTCAATCCATCGGATCGTGTGGCGGCACTCACTCCACCCTTCACCGTTCAACGACCATCGACCAATCAACCGGAAAGGACCGTACGGCCAGCCGATTGATTCCATCGTTTATCTCATCTTTTCACCCGTGATCATTCGACCAAGTTTCTCGTAGGAGCCGTACGGCCGACGAAAGCTTCCATCCTCCACATTTGCAAACCTCCGGTCCGGAGATTGCATTATCTGGTATCAAAGCTCTAAAAGCTCGTTGATCAGGCGTTTTCTTTTCCGATTTCATTTGCTTTCATTCTATACTTAAAAAAAAAAAACAAAAAAGATCATTCATACTTTGTTTTTCTTTTCTTGTTTCAGGATTTCATTAATCGAACCAAGAACACACCAACCACCGCACCTTCAATCCATTCCGATCAACAATTCCGATAAACTCTTTCCCTTTGAATCGTCTTCGTCATTATTTTTCATCATTCATCTAGTTTGTCTCGTGATTAAAAAAA
>OVBI01001124.1:5599-41773 GCA_900406495.1 Sisymbrium altissimum | reverse complement strand
TTCAAATATTTTAATCGTTAATTCCGGAAATATGGGTTTTGACCCCAACAGAGGTCGAGCTGGCTATTATGGTAAGGCTTTTGTGTGCTGGTTGCTGAGTTTTGGCAGGGAGATGGGAAGATGGTGGATACCAAGCTAGATGGTACCTATTCCAAGCTGGACATCTGTGTTCTGCGGTGGAACGAGTCAAAGAGGAATGACGAGCTGGACGTCGATTGGCACGGCAATGCCGAGCTGGTTGAATAGACAAGGCAGTGTCAAGCTAGCCAGCATTCATGAGTTTTCTTGAAGTTTTTTCCGAAAACTGAATTGCGTCCAGCCTGAGGCCGAAACGACCATGTGATCTAGCAAACCTTTGAGGCCGAGCTAGACGTGAATGATCGTGCTCTGATTGCTAAGTTGATCGCTTACAGATCATGTCTTGGTACCGAGCCGATCGATCGTGGATCTTGTCTTGGGTCGGCAGTTTTTCATCTTAACATATACCGAGTTGGATGCTAGCGTGCACCTGTGGACTGTTCTCTGATTCGTCTTGCTGAGAACTTGTTTTTTACCAAGTGTTTAGAGAGGACTGTTCTCTGATTCGTGTGCTTTACCAAGTGTTTAGAGAGGACTGTTCTCTGATTCGTCTTGCTGAGAACTTGTTCTTTTTACCAAGTGAAGCTTTGGGAGAGCTGTCTTCCTCGGAAAAGAGTCAAGCTCATAGTTATGAGAAGTTTCTGAGCTGGTTAAGGCTATCGGAAAATTTTCTGAACCGATGAAGGTTTGTAAGGAGCTTATGAAAACTGAAGAAGAAGTAGGAATGGCCAGCCCGCCTTTGTAGGGAGGAAGCCATGTCATGAGAAGTCGTTCTTGTATCAAGTTCTGAAGCTTTATGAAAAGATGGATCCTTTCTTTTTGGAGAGATTTCTTTTTCAAAGAGGGGGTTTGAAGGCTTTCTCCTTGAAAGAGGATTTATCGAAACCAGTTTATAGAGAAGATCCCAGCGAGCCGTTTTTCCTTGGAAAGGAGTTTAGGCAAGAATGAGCTTGTATCATTCTGTTGATAGGATGTGTTTTGCTGCCTGATACAAGTTAGTAGGCTGAACGCTTATGTTCCCAGAATTGTATAGACCAGTGTGCTAAGGAGCGTTTTACTGGATTTTATTGATTCTAAGATTTCGAATCTTTTGCTGTAGGAGAGTAGTTCAAAGTTTTTAGTCAGTCATGTTTCCTTAGCGTTTTGAGATGCTTAGAAGTGCTGTAGAAGTTGTGATGCATTTAGCGTTGATACTTTGTCAGCAGAGACTTGTCATGCTTTTATTAGGCGAGAGTATGTTTGCCTTTAGCATAAGATGTTGATGATGTTGTGCCAGCGCTGCTTAGAAGCGTTTTGGCTGGGCTTACGATAGGTTAGTGTTTCGGAAACTAAGCTATGTGTTCGTCTGGTTTTAGGGGTTGCACTATTTCGACTTATCTCCCAGTTTTTCAACTTTCTGAAACACTTTACAATCTCGTCTATTGGTATGCTAAATTGTGTTTCTGAGATGTTGAAGACCAGTTTGCCAAGTTGGGCGCTTACTGGGTTAGCGAGTTTGTAATGAGGATTAAGGCAGTGCGAGTCTTTACTTGCTGGCATGTCCCTCTCAAAGTCAAACCTGAGAACATCATCCAGGATATACTTCTCGGATGTTAGGTTAGGATATACCTAACCCGATTTATATAGTGCACTGTTATATGTCCGTGCACGGACGTTACTGAACCTCACCTCCGTATATAAGGTTGGTTGGATATGATTTTCGTTCATTGGGGCCAGCAATGGTCGCAAGTTTGTTTAGTGAAACCGGTTTCTTATTGTGTTGGATAGATATGTTAAGTTTATAGTTGTTGGAGATCTTGTAGACGTGTTCGGAGAAACGTCAAGTCTGACAAGTTTAGTTATCGAGAACTGATCCGAGAGTTTGTCATAAGTGATCGTTCTGGAGAACAAGAGATTGGAAGTCCTTTATTGCTTGGAGTTCGGAACTTTAACTTGAAGCTTAGAATATTTCCGAAAACTCAGAACTTCTTTAGAGTATTTGAATCCTTTAGAGTTCGGAACTATCGTAAAAACTCAAAACTTCTTCTAAATTCGGAACTCATTGCATTCAGAATTCGGAACTTGTTGACTCCTTTAAATGCCAAAGTTTTCGATTTTTCGGATTCTCGAAACTATAAGTGGTAGCATGGATGAGCGATGAGTGTGTATACACTCCCACTCCCCCCTTTTTTGTTTTGGGGGGACAGCTGCACCGAAGGTCGGTTGCCTACGTACCTCTTTTGGAGGATCAAGCCGTCTTGTAGTTCAGTTTGTTTTGGATTCATTTTTTTTTTTTTGGCGTCAAAACTTTCGAGTTGTTCGTAGTTTTAAACTCAAAGTAGTGGCGCGGGTTTTTGTTTTTTGGAGATGGGATGATGACTAAGTCTCCATATCCTGAGCTTGGGAATGCTCGGGTGCATCGTTTGATGCCTTAAGGTCTGTTTCGGAAGTTCTGGCTTCCTGAATTTGTGGTTCAGTTGCGAGAGCTTGTTGTTGAGTCCCTTTTTCGGAGACTTCCTTTGGAGTTCCTAGGACAGAAGCCTATTTGGTCAGCTTCGTTTTCTTCTGTTTGGTGGGAGTTTCATCATTGATTTGAAGTTTCCAGAATTTGTGTTCAGCTAAAAAACAAACTCGGGATTCCTTTTGACTTTTCCAAACGGTTTTTATACCTGATTTAGCTGGGAATTTCATGCATAGGTGGTATGTCGAGGGGATGGCTCGCATGGAGTTTATCCAAGGTATCCTCATGATGACATTATAGATAGCTGGATGGTCAACTACCACAAATTTTACGAACTTAGTTACTCCTCCTACCTGGATGGGGAGTCGGATGTTCCCTAAGGTCATGGTAGTTTCGCCTGTGAAACCTGTCAATGGTTTTAGTGTATGCTCAATTTCGGAGGAATCGACATCCATTCTTTGGAGAGTGTCTCGGAAGATGACATCGACTGAACTGCCAGTGTCGATAAAGACTCTAGCGACGTTGATGTCACTTATTGCCAGCTGAACCACGAGTAGATCGTTATGAGGATGCTGGATTTCGTTTGCGTCTTCCTCTTTGAATGTGATTTGGAAGTCATTGCGAGGAGCAGGTTGTGGCCAATTTTTGGCAGTTTCTGCCTATTTTTGATAGTCATTGAGCGCAGAAACGGTGTCTGGACAATACTGAGATCCACCCATGATCATGTAAACCTTTCTACGGTTGTTTACCCCAGCAGGTTCCTCGTTTCTCCTTCCACGCTTTGGAGTTTCCGGAGGAGGTCCTTCTGGAGCCTGATTGGGTTGCTCATCTGCGGTTTCCTCTTGCTGATCAGATTCCTCGTGTGTTTCCATCACAAGAAGTTTTGCTATATCTCCAAGCTCCCCACCTATGAGTTTTTCAGTCATCTTAATTCCTAGGGTTCGGCAATTCAGAGTTGAATGGTTATACGCTTTGTGATGATCACAGTAGGCTTTCTCGTCATAGGTGGAGCTGTTGCGAGTCATGGCGTTTGGGTTCTTTCCCCCTCCAGCTCTCCATTGTGTTTTGAATGGTCCATCTTGGGACGATCCTGGTACCACTTGGTAATTGTGAGCTCCGCCTTTCGATTCAAATTTTACGTACGAGCTCCCGTTCTTGCCTGTTGAGGCTCTAGGAGCTGGTGGTGTGTTCTTGCTAGACGAATTTACTCGATATTTACTTTCGTTCGCTCAAATATCTTCTTCGAGCTTGATGAATCCTGAAGCTCGATGAAGAGCATCATGGATTGTCAGTGGGGGATTGAGTGTCATCTCCTCTCGGAAACGAGACTCATACCACAACGACCGTTTGAGTGCCTCGAGTGCAGCTCTATCACTTACTCTGTCAATCTTTGAGACTACGGCTTTAAATCAATCCATGAAATTTTTCAAGGTCTTGTTATGGCCTTGGGATATCGCCCAGAGATCAGCATCGGAGCTTCCTTGGTTCATGTACATGGAGTACTGCTTAAGGAATGCCTTAGACAACTGTGATAAGTTGTCGATGGAGTTCCTTTCGAGCTTTGAGAACCACTCTGAGAGCATCGTCCTTGGGTTTTCAACAAACAGGAGGCAGTAACCTGCGTCCTCTTGTTCCTTCTTGAACCTCGCATGCCCCATGGGTATCCTAAAGGATGTTAAGTGAGCCTTGGGGTCAGTTGTTCCATTGTAGGGTCGATATTCATCTTTCCGGGATCCGGAAGCCTAGTTTTGGTGATTCGGTCCGTGAAAGGAGTTCTCTAAGCCTCTTCGAGAACACGTTCGATTTCGGGGGCATCAGTAGTTGCTCGATGGACTTGGGATTTAACATTTTTCATCTCATCGGCAGTTTGGATCAGCTGTCTGCGTAACTCATCTAGCTCGCTTTCTCCGACTACCCGCTGAAAATCATCATTATGTGCTCGAAGAACCTCTTCTCGTTCTCGCAAGATAGCGAGTTATTCGTCGGTTAGATCGTCCTCGCGGTCTAAGAGATCTACCACATCCTCAGGTTGACTGCTATTGTTTTGATCTTCGGAATTAGGGTTTTCCTAAGCGCGTGTTTCATTGTTGGTGGATGATGTATCCGAGGGGCGATGCAACAGAGTTGCAGTAGTAGGGTTGATCCTACGAGAAGATGGTGTTCCTCGTGGATCACGCCTCAGAGCCTCTGATCCTACTGGAGTAGCGAAATCGAGACACGTTCTCAAAAGAGAAGCTCTGGATTCCTTTTCCTTTCGGAGATCTTCGATCTATTGAGTCAGGGTTTTCGAAAGCTTTTCGTGTTCCTGATTTTTCTTCTCAAGAGCCAGCACAGAGGATCGAAGCTGAGGAATAGTGGTTGCGTCTATTCCATCTCCCTCTGGATGCTGAGTAGATGCAGGGGGTTCGTCTCCAGCCATAGTTCGAGGTTTCGACCTAGGGTTTTCGTTTTTAAGAGTAACGATTTCTCGTAAAACCCCTCCTTCTAGCGCTAAATTGTGGGAACTGGAATTCACCTTAATGTATTTTTGGAAAGTTGATGTGAGGATCCGAGAATCTTGCGAGAGAAAATGAAAAGTAAAGAGAAAGATCGAAAAAGAAAATTAGGTCAAAAAGTGAACGAACTTTTATTGCTAAATTGTGTATTGCGAATGTATTCAATTGTGTTACAAGAGGTAGAGATCGATCATTATTTATACTAAGACATCCTAAGTCCTAAACAGTGTAAGTTTTTATGTGGGATAATGGTCTTTTCCTTTTTCCGACGATTTTTCCATAAATCTTCGAGGAAACTTCTAGAACCTTCCGTAATTCGGTCTCAGCCCTTGTCGGTCAATCCTTCCAGCTCGGCCCAATTCTATCCCTCGTCTTTTGGTTCAGTGGTTTTCTCCGGTTTGTTTTAAGTTAACATCTCTATTGTGTTTGATAGATGAAACATCGCAATGTTTAGAGAAACTTACAAAAACATCGGTATGTTTACGAAAAGGCCATGAAGACGAAGAAAAGAGCGAAATGAGACAAAACTTAAGGTGTCAGCCAGCTCGGTCAGCCTTGGTGACAGAATGTACCGAGCTGGCTGCTTCCAGGTCCAGGATGTCGTCCAGCTCGGTATACAAGAAGAAGAGATCTTCCTATAAGTCGTGGGATGCGTCCAGCTCGGTATGCTGAAGGGTGTCGGTCAGCTCGGTATCCAGGAGGATGGATTTGACTGAGCTGACTGTCATATGTCGTCCAGCTCGGTAGCATGATTGAAGGAAAACCGGAGCTGGCTGCTCCATGCTTCCCGTTACCGAGCTGGACTGTAATGCCCAACTTGTGGATGGCATAAATTTTTCGTATGAACTCCGTTTGATCTGATTCTTCTTCTAGGAGCTTCATTATTTAGTTGAGAACATCTTCCAAGTGGTTTCATGTTCAAAAGCTTTGTGGTTGGGAAGATACATCTCGATCATCGAACACATATCCTTTTCAGCTCGAAACTCTCGGAAAGTATCATCCAGCTCGGTTTCCAAGAAGGGAAGGATAGGACCAAAATGAATGCATCATGCTGTCCAGCTCGGTATCAAATAGGGAGGATGATACCGAGCTGGATGCATCATGACAGTCAGCTCGGCATACTGGTACCAAGCTGACTGCTCCGTGCTGTCCAGATTGACGTTTTGTGGTAGATTCTTGGCAAGACATGCAACCAGCTGAATATTTCAGTCAGCTCGGTATCATTAGCTGCCCAAAATACGAGCCAGCTGTTCTCCATGCTTGGTTGGTTGCCTTTTACTCGAAAAAACGTAACTTTTGTCGGTTTATCGGAGGAATCGTTCAAAGGATGAAGGGATCGGCCAAACGTGCTGATAAGATGTCAGTCAGCTCGGTATCATTGGCAGGTCTTGATACCGAGCTGGCTGTCTTTATTTCGTCCAGCCGATCGTCCTTTGTTCGATGAATCGTGACTTTATCGGTTTTCCAGAAGAATTGTTCAAAGGACGAAATGATTAGCCAAACATGCTGATAGGATGTCAGTCAGCTCGGTATCATTGGCAGGTCTTGATACCGAGCTGGCTGTCTTTATTTCGTCCAGCCGATCGTCCTTTGTTCGATGAATCGTGACTTTATCGGTTTTCCAGAAGAATTGTTCAAAGGACGAAATGATTAGCCAAACATGCTGATAGGATGTCAGTCAGCTCGGTATCATTGGCAGGTCTTGATACCGAGCTGGCTGTCCTTGTTTCTTCCAGCTGATCGTCCTTTGTTCGATGAATCGTGACTTCATCGGTTTTTCAGAAAAACTCTCGAAAGACAGTATTTCATACTTTTTCGTAAAGTTATCGATGAAATAGTTCAAAACGAATTCTCTACGAACTCATATCTAAATATGGAAACTCTTTTTCGATATTCAAATATTTTAATCGTTAATTCTGGAAATGTGGGTTTTGACCCCAACATTCAAAATCTTTTCAAATTATATATTAATAAAATAATTAAATCATATACTTTATAAATATAATAAATTTACTAAATCAATAATTTTATATTATTATTGATTGAATCGAAAATTAAGATACATCATTAATATCCGAATATATTACTAAATTGATCTGTAAAATGTAATTACTACATGTGTATTCAGTTAAATTTGTGTTTACTAATTTTAATATATATATTATTGTTAAGTTTTTTAGAAATGAATAATTTTTATTACCATAATTTTATTACTGATTGGTAGCAATACAAATCAAATATTTTTATTTTGGTTTATTTTAGGATATATAAAAAACAGTTTGAATAATTTTTAATTATATTGAAAGTTTTAATTAACGTCATTATATATAATAAACGTATATGATAATTATGTTAAGTTAATCTAAATTAATAATTTTTATATACTTAGATTGCCTTTAAGTTATTTTTTTAAATAGTGTATATTATTGTTATATAATACTTTTACTTAATATAATATTAATAAAGTAAAAGTATTTATATGTTTTATGCTAAATATATTATATTTTATATGTGAACTGACTTACAAATATATATATATATATATATATAATATAATAATGTAGATAAAAATATTATAATATGATATTTATTATTTAATTAATATAAAATTTTAAATTAATAAATAAGTTATAGAAAATAATCATATATTGAAATATAGAATATGTTTTTGTAAAATTTAATTAATAAAAATTAAATATATATTTAATATGAAATTATTAATTATATTGACCAATGAGATATACTATAGTTTGTGTTATACAATTAAATAAATTAGCATAAGTTATAAAATGATATATTAGCATTACTTATAAATTTTTTATTAATGTAAGACTCTTTTTTTAAGACTTACAAAGTTCTCTACGGATAGCAAGTGGATCTTTGATGCAATTCTCCCAAAGCTTACAATTACCGTGCGTAATAAAACTTTTTTTTTATTGAGACCTGACAAAATCTCTCGTTATAACACATTAGCATAATATTGATATGACAAATACATGAGAGTAAAGTTATTCCTTTTCAATATTCTTCAAATAATTTATAAGGGATTTTAATAAAAGAACACTTGTTGCACAAAATAATGTGTTAGCTGCACTATGTTATTATCACGAGGTTTCTAAACCAAATTTTATTTAAAATGTTCCGGTTATAATGGATTTAATAAAATAAAAATTACAAACAATTAAACAATAAAATAAAAATAAAAAACCAGAAATACAATAATTAGAATAATATGGATCATTAAAGATAATAACTGGTATAACCATTAGTGACATGAATATATGAAATTGAATCTAGATCGAATTTAAAAATTTCATGGAATATAGAAATCACTGTAATAAAATTTTCTGTTATGATTATTTTTTTCTCTAATAAATCTAGAATATCTATATTTATTAGCAAATGTTTTTATAAATTGTTTTTCACAAAAGTTGAATTGATATATTTTGTATCAAATGAAACTACTTTATATAATTTCTCATGAATCTAATCCTGATTAAATAACAATAAAATATAATACAAGACAGTATAAACCAAATGGACACAGAAAAACAAGAGATAAATACACAATTGACAATATGAACATCATTTATTCAAATATGTGCATCAAATAAAAAAATAATAATATTGATACTTCTTTATATCAGATCATACCTTATGTGAATGTTTAATCGAATTCGAGATCTCTTTTTAATGCAATCTCATTTGAACTTCTAAAGAATGTGATTCGTGTTTTAAGTCTTTTTGTTTTACGGCGGAAGTGAATTAACAAAACTTTAAGAGTCACAAAGGTTATATAGAAAAAAGATTTAACCTAGATGAAGAAAATATAACTTGAACGACATCGTTTGAATATTGGATTTTTTTAGGTTATCGGCTCATAAACATATGTGTTATAGGCCCATAAACATATGAGTTTACTCTTGTTACAAATAAAAAATATATTTAAATATAAATAATTAGAAATAGAAGTAAAATCATTTGATAATAATTAAAATAATAGTCAATAATTGATTTGATCCAAAATGGAAAGTTGTGACCAACCCAAACCATGCAAATATGCCTGCTCACATCCACTAAAGAGAATCCACCATCTATACTATCACAACAATCAAAATTCTAATATTTTAAGTTTTTAATCCGTTGTAGTTATTTTGTTTTCATTCTCTAAGAGATTTTGGGAGACAATTTCATTTATTTTCAGTCTGGTGTTTATCATATCCTATTTATTCTATTCTGATTTATTTGATAATGAAATTTACTGCAATATTTTGTGTTATTATGTACTAGTAGTTTTATAGTTGGGTTTTAGGATTGATTTGAGATAGATATTCATGGATCAGAAACTAGGTTACTATATCATAAACTATGCCATACAACTCACCTTAACTTATGTAGTTGGGTTTCAGCTTAGATACCCTCTCGGTAATTCAAGGGAAAAAAAATTTTACTCTAACTTGTTCAGTATACGTACACATCCATATTCAAGTGTAGGATACGAGCATTTCTCATCACTGCAGCAGTCGAGTAAAACTTCTATCACCTCTGAATAATTTTCTTTAAACGTATAAGTATATGTGTGTTTTTTCAACATCTAATTAAGTATATAGTATGTGTTACATATTACCCGAAAATCACTAAATTTTTTATAGTTGATTTTTTAGAGTCCACAAATTTGGATGAACATCATTAATACTCCTTCTGTATTTAAAAGGTTGATGTGTTTAGTTTCTTTTGTTTTTTATTTTTAAAGATTGATGTTTTGACATTAATTAATGCATATCATTTCAAAAATAAAACATAAATTAAAATGTCTAATTCTGAGTGACATAATTTTATTGGAAAATAAATAAAATAATAAATTAATTAAAAACAAAAAATAATACTCCATCCGTTTCAATATATTTGATGTTTCAAAGAATATTTGATATTTCAAAATCTTTGATGTTTTTATATTCCTACGTAACTTTAATTTTATCAAAAACTGTGCGACCAGTTGTAATTTTTTATTTTTATTTATTTATAATTAGTTGAATTGGTTTTAATTTATATTTTATAAGCAACTTTGTGAAAAATTAGATTTCTTAATTTGTATGCTTTAATGCAACACAATAAATATATTAAAACAGATAGAGTAGAATTATGCATAATTGAGGTAAAGTAATATATGGATGTGTGACCTATCCGAAAATAACTTTCAATACCAAGAAATGTTTTGTGGTACCATGTGAGTTACGAAAAAAAAAAAATACATGGTGATTGCATGATTAGTAAGCCAATCTTTCATATTTCCAAAATAATGCATCAGCAGTGAGATAAAGATATAGCTCATAGTGAAGAGTAGATGTGGGGGATCCATTTATTCTAAAAAACATAGAAATAGAGCTATGAAGATGCACTTAAGTCAGCGTGACTTCATCATCATCTTCATCCTTATCAATTGTTGGATTCTCGATTACGATGACTGAAAACAAATAATGGTGCTTGAGTTTGTCAGTAATGGTACAAAACCCTAAAGTCAGTTGAGACACTTGATAATTTTTTTTTTCCATAAAGCGACTCTCCCTCAAAGGAGATGATGAAATCTCACCCACAATAGGAAAAATGGGGGAATAACATATATTTATAAAAATTTGGAGGATGAAAGTATTCATAGAAATTTGAGAGAGATTGGAGATGTAGTAAAGAAACAAGTAAACACACATATATATGAAAAGAAAGGAATGGAACCCTAATTATTTATTTTAACCGAAAATGTGCAATAACGGTTTGTCGAATGTGGAAGAAAAAATATTCTCATATAAGATGTGAAAAATTGAAAGACCAAAGACATAAATAATTAATAAGAATGTTCACTCTTATTACAAGGATGCATTTTCTTATCTGCTTACATAGGCTACGAAGTGTAAAATTAATTTTGTGATTTCATTTATGAAATCTAACCCAAGAACTATTTAGATTTGATTTAATTCAATCCAAAATAGTTTTTTTAGTGAAGAAGAAAATAAACTAACCTTGATTCATGCTTTAATAACATGTTATGAATCAATACTTCCATTGATCTTCTTCTTCATTTTGTCTTTTCCCTTCTGGATTCCTTTGATGGACAAAGAATAAAAATCCTTCTCTTTTTTCTCTTACGATAAATACTCATTTGTATGTTCTGTCTTTTTGTTCTCACATTATTAAACACAAACGTTACTGTGTTTATATATTAATAGAACATATTTTTTTTTTAACACTGATTTATTATTCTATTGCAAATTATGAGATATTATATTGATGAATCTTATAACTGGTAATTATACCATCTCATGAAGCTCCATGCCTGCCAAGTTTTACCTGAACCTGCCTAATGAAGATCTATGCCTGCCGATTTCATCTGAACCTGCATTATCCTGCATTATGAAGATCCACACCTGCCGGTTCCATCCGAACCTACCTTATGAAGATCGATATTTGACGATTGTATTTGCACCACGTCGAAGATCTCCTGTAAACTTGTCGCCTTTAATCTGTATAATAAATCGCGCTCTCTGGAAATTGAAACCAAGACCTCCGAGTATAAAAGCATTAATGAACTTTTAATCAAACCACTGAATTAAATGGACTTCCACTAGAACATATTCACATACCCTTTCGTTAACGTAAAGTGATTGATACGTCCTTTCATTAAGCAATCGCACTATCACTTAATTAGTATAGCATCTTCATAAGTAATTACAATTTACTAGTGGAGCTGTGCATCCAGCGCATGCGTGGAGTAGAGTTTGTTAATTTATATTTTTAATAGTTTGTATGTGTTAAAACTTTAATTATTTAAATAATTATTTTTTAAATTTACAATTTTTATTTTTGTGTTTGGTTTTATGTGTATTCTTTTCTGTTTGCAATAGTAAAAATCCTCTCAAATGAATATCTTCGTTGAAGTTTCTGCATTCTTCATATATATGAGATTTGGTTGTATATTTATATTGGTTTTGTGTATGTTTTCTTTCCTGCAGGTTTAAAACAATTGTATTTAGTTAAGTAAAACTTGCTATTTTTTAAAAACAAATTGATCGAATCATAATTTACGGTATTAGAATCTTATCTTCTCATATTCAGAGATTTTTTTGTGTTTTTCATCTTTACTACTCCTATCCTTTATACTTTTGTTTTCTACTCTTATTTGGAATTAGATACGGACCCGCCTGATAGACGGGTAAGAAATTTCATAAATTAGAAAATAGCTTACCATTTTCTAATTAAAATTCATTAGAAAAGGAAATTAAATTTAAAGCAATTTATAAAATGAAAATTAGTAAATGAAAATTTTGAAAACTAAAAATAGAAAAGCAAATTAATTTTATTCCAGTTTAAATCAATTCATAAACGAAAATTTGGGAAAAGAAAATTCAGAAAACTTAAAAAAGAAAAAAAATTAATTTATCCATTTTGAAACCAATTTAGAAAAGGGAATTAATTTATAAAAGAAATTAAATTTATCCAATTTAAATAAATTGATCAAAAAATATAGATAAGAAAGTTTCAGAAAACAAAAAATAGAAAGAAAGATATACATTTTATTCCAATTTAAATCAATAGAGAAAATGAAATTAATAAAATCAATAAAAGAATTGATGCACTGACGTAAGTATACAATTGATGCACTAACGTAAAGATATTAAACAAATAGATGTAATAGTATAGATAAATAAACATAATATTTAAAATCAATAAAAATGAGAAAATATACCTAATATTTTTTAAGATTGTGTTATTGTGTTTGATGAAAGATTATAAGAAAATATTTACTCTTTATATAGACGTGATTATTTCTAATTTTTTGGGGTTTATGATTTCTTAAAAAGGTAAACTACCTTTTTATTATTTTAATCCTTTTTGATTTATAATTTAATTTTTTAAGGTAATTTACATTTTTGATTAATTTTTTTTGTTTCTAGTTTACTTTTTTAAAAGGTAAATTACTTTTTCACTACTTTTATGAATCTACTACCATATCCTAACTGGGCTTCCGCAACACAAAATCAGGCCCACCACACGAGAGGACATTGAGAAAGAGGCCCGCCAGGGTCATCTTCTCTTCGCGCTTTGTCCGACGGAGAACTCTTCGACACCGAAAGAACTCAACGACGATATCCGCTTGCTTCTGGATGAATTTAACGGAATTTTTCAGCCACCAGACGGTCTCCCTCCCCTTTGTGACATCCAACATAGCATTACCCTCAAGGAAGGCACTAATCCTGTCAACATCAGACCTTATCGTTACGCCTATTTCCAGAAAGATGAGATCGAGCGACAGGTTACTGAGATGCTCCAAGTAGGTATAATCCGAACCAGTTCCAGCCCTTTCTCCTCCCCTGTACTTCTCGTGAAGAAAAAAGATGGATCCTGGAGGTTCTGTACTGATTACAGAGCGCTCAATTCGGTCACCATTAAAGATCGCTTTCCAATTCCTATAGTGGAGGATATTCTCGACGAACTACACGGTTCAGCCTATTTCACTAAATTGGATCTTACCGCTGGCTTCCACCAGGTCCAAATGAGTCTTTCTGACATTCACAAAATGGTGTTTCAAACCCATCACGGTCACTTTGAATACCTCGTTATGCCTTTTGGCCTCTGCAACGCACCATCCACATTACAGGCACTCATGAACGACATCTTCAGACCTTACATGTGCAAGTTCCTGCTTGTATTCTTCGACGATATCCTCATCTACAGCCCAACGTGGGAAGCCCACCTGCAGCACGTTCGCGAGGTACTAAGCTTAATCCAACATAACAAATTTTCTGTTAAATTTAAGAAATATGCATTTGGAAAGCGAGAACTCGAGTACCTTAGCCACATCATCTCCAACACCGGCGTCACAGTGGACCAGTCTAAGGTGCAAGCAATGACGGATTGGCCGGTCCCCACATCCCTTACTGATCTTCAAGGCTTCCTTGGCCTCACCGGTTATTATCGCAAGTTCGTACGTGAATATGGCCAGATCGCAAGACCACTCACCAACCTACTTCGCAAAGGTAAATTCACATGGAGTCCCGACGCCGACACAGCCTTTAACAAACTGAAGGAGGCGTTAAAAAATACTCCAACATTGGCTCTCCCCGACTTCTCCAAACCTTTTGTGATCGAGACTAACGCCTCCGGCGATGGTATTGGTGCGGTTCTTTCTCAAAACGGACAGCATATTGCCTTCATGAGTCGGTTTTTGGGTGTTACCAAGAAGGCATGGTCCACTTACATAAGGGAAATGTTGGCGATTATCATTGCTATTTGAACATTGCGACCTTATCTATTGTGGGCGCAAGTTCACTATTCCGACCGACCAGAGGAGCCTACGATATATGCTGGAGCAGCAAATCCTTACACCTGAACAGCAGAAGTGGATGTCTAAACTTGTTGGGTATGATTATGACATTATTTACAAGCCAAGCAAAACTAACACTGCAGCTGATGCCTTATCTCGAGTACCAGATAGTCCTGTCTTGGTGGCACTATCAGTTCCCCAAACCTCTATCTGGAATGATCTCAGAGCACTGACGTCCTCCGATCCTTACCTCCTCCGCATTGGCTCCAGCACCACAGAGAAACCCGGTCAACTGTACTCTTGGCGAGATGGACTACTCTGCTACAATAACAGAATTATTATTCCTCCAGGTTCATCTCTTATCAAGCAACTTGTATTTGAGCATCATGATTCAGCATTGGGTGGTCATTCTGGTGTCTTGCGTACATTCAAAAGACTCGGCCACCACTTTTATTCGCCTTCCATGCACAAGACAGTAGCCGAGTACATCTCTCGCTGTGACACTTGCCAGCGCGCAAAGTCACAGACAATGTCCCCAGCCGGCCTTCTTCAGCCACTTCCTGTTCCTGAACAGATTTGGGAAGATATCTCCATGGACTTTGTCGATGGTTTGCCTCATTCTGGTTACCACTCTCTCACCCTTACACTGCCTCCATCGTTGCTACACAGTTTTTCACTAAATCCCGTCATAATTTTCAGTTTACCTTCTCCTATAAACTTCGAGAAACTTATTCTTTTTAGAGAAACTTATTTTAATAAATTATGGACTTTTATATCTTTATTCTATTATATAAACTATAATATAGTAAAAAATTAGTATAAACAAATAGGGTCAATAATTGGATGATATGAATGGGTGGGTATGTTGAGTTGTCAAAATTCTGGAGTAAGAGTTGCTGATGTGGCAGCATAAGAAGAGACTCCACTTCTACTTTATTTATAAAGACTAGGGGTTTCCTCTGCGCTACGCGCGGGTTATAGTACTATATGTTTCCTCTTTTTTATTGTTAAAAAATCCCAATTCTAAATTTGTATATTAAATATAAAAAATAATAAAAATGAAAGACATATGGAATGAGTTTTATTGTCAACATAAGAATTATAACGTTGATGTAATCTTTTATTATCACTTTCATCTTCTTTTTCTCTGCATTAATTCTTTTTTTTAGATATCTATTCTTCTTTTTTTTTAAAGTTTTTGATTGCATCTATGGATTTACCCAAATAAAATTGAGTTGTTGGAGTTGATGTGAGTAGTAATTTTCCTGCATTGTAGTAAAAAATATGTTATTAATCCGGTATAACTACGCGTGGATTGTATAATTATTTGTGTTTTATTTTGATATTTTCATTTTAGAAATTTATTTATTCATCATTATATGTTCTTTTCTTTTAAAATGTTTAACGTTTTCATTAATATTTTTAATAGTGTATTTTTTTTCGATGTAAAGATATGCCGTACGTTTATGTAATTAGAGACTATTGATATATGAAATAAAAGTTTTCAAATTATTTTTAGTAGTAACATATTTAGCTGTTTCTAAAAGACTGATAATATCTTACTAATATTATTTGCAAAGTACATTTTTCAAAATACCCAAAAAAAACTTTCTAATTACAAACTATGCTATTACTTTTGAATATACACTTCTGTTTGGTAACAGGTATAACAAGGTTATAAACGTAAGAAAATAACTGAGTTAACTCACTTTTCACTCGACCCGACCCGACCCGAAGCCATATGTCACTTAAATTAGACCAATAAACCAATAAACCAATAAACCAATTTTATAAATCCGAAAATACCTTTCAATCTCTAAAAATATAACCGAATATTCTCTCACAAACAAAATAAAACAGGATCCTTTATACTACCGGTTTACAAAATAAAATCCTAACATCTAAGCGTATCAATCCTATTAAATCAATCATATTTAAAAATTATATTTCCAACTAACATAACAATAAAATCGAATATTCTCTCATAAACCCAAAAAAATCGATTCCCATATTCGCCATATTAATAACAAACCATATCTCATCATCGATTTTCCTAATAACTCTCGATATTAACAACAATTAACAACAATTTACAATAAATCTCGGCTATCAATTCAAACTCTAAGATCTTTCACAATTTCCAATTTGGTTTATTTTAATATTCGAACCACAAGTTTGGCAATAAATTTGAAAACCTATTAGTATTCCTTTCATCTTACAATAAATATTAAAGATTTTATGAATAAAAATCATAGCAAATCTATAATTCTTTCTTAAAAAATCAAAACCATATATTGTTCAGATATTTTTTATACTCTAATTCTTTCTCCTTGATCTATTATATACTATATAAAATAACCCCCTCATCAAGCAGATAACGTAACTCTATCATTTCATAAAAAATGAAACATAATACCTTCACCATAGCCCTCCCTCTTCCAATCACTCATCAAACCTTATAAAACAGCTTGGAGAATCAAAATCCTGCATACATCGAGCATTCAAGTCAAATACAACACATGAAGAGATCAACAAACAAAGGAAGAAGAAGAGTTCAAACGAAAAGAGGAAAGGTTTATGCTAATCAAACGGCATTACAACTGCTAAATTTTTTATTGGATAGGTAACGATAAAGAATAGCTATGCTTGATGTCTTATATATTGTTCTTTACTAATATCTTCTGATTGTCGTGTCAAAATTTTCAATGTCTACATAGATTGAAGACTCTGGATGTATTAGTGGATGATACTTTGTGTGAGTTGTTATTGAGAAAGGAATGAAAAACGGAGAGATAAGTCTTAGAACTCTTATCTTTTTATTTGAGCCTCTTCTCGACGATGACCCTGCTGACATTAAGGTTAGCCTCTCCAGGTTTTTCTAATCCTTGATTTCATTAAATTAAATTTTAATAGACAGAGAGAACTAACCATTATTGTTCTTTAGGTATTTCAGAATCAATACTGCACCTGTTTCTGGCAACGATCTACAAATGATCGTAAGAACTCGTGAGTAAAAAAATTCCATAATATTAACTATGTTCTGTTTCTTAAAAGTTTATAACTTCTAACAATTGAAATTTTTTTATTATATCAACACCACAGATCAGTTTGTTATGTCTTAAATATATCGTAACTAATGGTATATATTTACTACAAACTTTGAAGAAAAAAGAGCAGCTTTAGTGACATCTAAACACGGGTTATAATAACTGGAGGAGAAATTACCATCACCAAATACCACACTGGAGGAGGATGGAGGAGGAGGAGAGACTAGAAGACCCACATAAAGCAGCTACAGTGAGAATGATAGGAGCTGCTTGAAATGGGATCTAGAAAAAGGAGTGGGAGGAATTGTGTGTGTCTACAGTCCGAACAGAGAACCACGCCAAGCTATCAAACCCTTAAGCGATGCTGCTACTGCCCACGGCAAAGCAAACAAATGAGCGGTGACTGGAAACACGAAACACACGGAGACTTGAACACATGCAGCCGACTCTCTCCACTATTCCCAAGCGAAGAAGAAACCCGCACCCACAAGATGCTCACGGAGAGTCAGTGTCGGAAAAGCGTCATAAATCTACAATCAGAAGAGGCAAACCCATGAGAAGAGAGATCAAGTAAGAGATGAAAGTGAAGAAAGACTGCGAGACCCACCGGAGCAAGAGAACGAGAGAGGTGGCGGAGGAGACGAGATGGGTAGAGAATAATTGTCTCTCAAGACAAAAGAGAGTTTTTGATATAATTTTATTATTATATATATTTTTTTCTTGGCAAACTATATAATTTCTTATTTATTTTGAGAATTTTTGCACACTCTTCTCCTTCTATATTTCAAAGAAAAGTATGGCATGAGTTGATTTTTTGTAGAAAAATACCAAGTTTTGTATTAATTTTGATAATCCTCTTTTCATTACTATATTTTATCATATATAAATTTTATATTTTATAGTTGAATGTTCATAATTACTAGAGCTTTTTAAAAAATTTAGAAAAGTTTAAGTAATGATCATTCTAACTTTATGAATATTGTTCAATTTTATTTTAAAATATCATTTTTATAATTCTAATTAATAAGTTTTGTTAGTGGTTATTGGATATGTATCTGAAATATATAATGTTTTTGAAAATATGAATGAAATAATTATTTGAAAAAAGTAAATAATAATTATTTGATAAAATAAATTAATATTTGGAAAAAGTAGGATGTGATGAAAAAAAATTTGAAAATTAAAAAACAATACTTTATATTCTATTTTAAATAAAATTGTATGTTATATAATGTTTATAACAAATTTAGAACAAGAGCAATTGACTTGATTAGGCAGATTTAGATTGTGTTTATTGAAGAGGTGTATTTTGCAGGGAAGATTCGTGTTTGCTTCACCAGATGAATCGATCTCAAGAAAAAGATTTTCCCTCATAATAAAACAGACCGACACGAAGATGACGATGAGGAAGAGAAGAAAAAGATGTGAGTTTCTTGGGTTTTTTTTCCTAAATTGTTATCAATCCGCCTTATTTCAATGTGCCAGATATCAACTTAAGAAGTTAATATTGGGTATACGAGATTTTAATGGGCCAAAATATCAACACAAACCCATTTATTTGCCATTTTTTAAATCCAAAATTTAAAATTTTTGTTATTAATCATTTACCATTTAATAAATCAATTACCATTTAATAAAATAGTTACCATTTTAATCATTTATACGTTAAATTTGTTAATTTTGTTTTTGGAAAATTGAACATTTTGTAAATTAATAAAAATACTTATACCTCTTTTCATATTTACAAATTATCATTCAACTAATTATAATAAAATGTTAATCAACCATATAGATTTTCTTTTGTTATATTTCAAACAAAATATGTCAAATTATTATACTAAAAAATATACAATCAACAAATCAATAAATATTTATAACTCAATCTACTAAACCAACACAATATTTAATTCACATATAATACAATTCTTCAAATACCAACCAACATAAAATATAGTTCACACATAATACAATTTTTCTAACACCAAAAAAAAATACTATCTCTTAAAAACTCAATCTTAATATAAATTTACTATGTATTATGATAATAGTTTTTATACTAATCATCTATATAACAAATAAATTTTATTTATTGTAAATATTAAAAATAAAAAAATTACCCCGCACGTAGAGCGGATAAAATCCTAGTACTTATCAAAAGACGAAAGGACATTTAGCAGATTCGTTGTAGTGTAGTTTGTGATTATTTTTTGTGATGTTGATCTCTTTCTTGTGACGATAAAATCTTATTTTTACTTTTTTGTGTGAGGTTTCTTATAAGAATTTATCAAAATAGAATTTGACTGTTTTTTATTTCCATAGACATCATATATTTTGTATATTTAAGTTGTTTCGTGTAATCTATGATTGATATTTGGAGTTCATGTTTGATATAAAATGTATTGTATAGAAACTTTACATTGGTTTTTGTTTCTCTCAATAGTAATAAATTATTTGTGTTTATTTTTGGTAACTTGAAATTATAAGCCATTTATTCTGTTATGATTCTGATCGGAAACAAAATCAATACATTTTGTATTATTGTATTGGTAGATTCTTCTTTCTAACATTTTTATGACAATTTTTAAGCTCCCAAAACTTGTTTGGAAGCCATGTGATATAAATTCTTGTAAATGATAGAATTAATTTTTATTATTGTATTAGTCCTATTATTTTGTATGAAAATGTAGAATACGGCAGTAAGTTAAATATGTATAGTATAAAATTTGTAATAAATAATCTTTTGTGAAGTTTAAGTAAATTCCCATATATATCTATATGGAGACATGTGTAACTGTTGGTCATTAAATACATAGATTATTTTCTAAATTGAGTTTATTGGTTTGGGGTTAGCAGTACATATATATAAGCCTGGGACGGATCCGGATATCCGAATTTTTTGAAGTATCCAGATCCATGTTTTCATTTTCCGGATCTGGATCCAAGCATCTACATATCTGGAATTCGGACATCCGCCTAAATATCAAGATACCCACGGATATCTGGATCCGGATCTGAATTCGGATCCGTAAAAATAAATTTTTATATTTAAAAAAATCAATAAATTAAAAATAGAGTATTATAAAAGTAATATAAATTTACCTTTTTAATATAATTCTTAATACATTTAAAATTTTATTAATAAATTATAAAATATAATATATGTAAAAGATCCGGTCTTTCGGATATTCAGATTTTCGGAACGGATCCGGAGCGGATCTCGGATACGAATCCGGATCCCGGATAATAATTCCAGCTTGACATATACATAGTTGAGGCTAGGGTTTTTTTTTTTTTTGTCTTCTCACTTTTTTCTTATTTTGTATCTTATTAGAAAATATAGAAACTGAATGATTTTGTCATGTACCGATGATTCTAGGATCTTCACTCTTCAGTGTTGGGATTGGGAGTCAATTCAATTACAGTGGTTTTGGTTGGATCAGTGGATTCACGAACGGGCCCCAGTTTAATCCTCCCCATTTGTAATCTAATCAGCTTTAAGATTTCACTGATACTACTCAATATTACTTTATTCTATTTTTTGATGAAATTATTCACAATTCTATATTTACTTTTCTCTTGTCTCATTTTTTGTTGCAGTGTAACAAAATAACCGTATATTTAGATAAGCAAATATATTCACTCCAAAAACTAAAATAAATAAATATTTTTCTTTTGTTAAACTGTTAAGTCATAATTACAATAAAGTTTAAGACTTTAAATGATCCTATAAATATGTGAAATATTAAGATTTTTTCCTACCTTAACCAATTTTCAATTTAGTACTAGGTGCTTTTTTGTTTTGCTGGTTTTTGTATTGTTTAATTTTTTTTTTTTATGAACAATATTAGATACTTGGGATTTCTCTACCCTTTGTTCCACAGATTTGATGCCAGCATTTTTTTCAATTTTTGTTATGACTTATTTTGTTTAGTAGTCATAGTCTTGAGGTTCATTGCGTATTTTTTTTCCTTGCAAAGTATGTTTGTCTAATCTTCATTGTTTTTTTCTGGTATTCTTTTATTTTGAAGTAAAATCTTCTCCCTACCATAGATTATAATACAATTCATTTTGTAAACTTTTAGATGGCTGTAAATTCAGTAAATATATGAAAATTATATATATTTGTAGGATGGCTTTTGTTGATCCGACAATATTTTTCACTTTGATCTGGTCATCTTTGTGATATTACAATACTGATTATCCAATTGCACATCTGAGCTCTGCTTATTTAATTTACAGAAACAAAAGTGGAATCTTTAAATATAATAATCATATTTGGACATTGATGGAATATGATGTGTATGAAGTAGGAGAAGAGGAGATGGGGAGACGGAAGGTCCGAGATCTTAAGGACAATGCTAGTTAATTTCTTCTGCAACTTGATGATAACTGCAAACACCAAACGATCAGTACTCATTCTTCAAGCAATTGGGAACTTGTGGTGTGGAAAAAACAAAGCTGTAGAAAATACAATAGGTTTACTCTAAAAGGTGTCCAGAAGAGACTATATGTATATACGTCTCATTCATTTTCGTAGCATAAAGACTCACATTATACCAGATGAATTGAGAGGCTAGAGAAGCAAATATCAATTGAAAATTTGCTTGAAATGATCAAACCAGCAAGTCTGGTCTATATTTTTCTCAGCTTCGGTCCATGTAATGAAGATTGTTTTTGACACCTTTTTGTCCATTATTTTAAACCTCACCTGTAACACAACAAAGTAAACCCTTGAATTTAATCAGCATATTATTATTACAGAAGCAATCATTGTATCATACAAAACTCCGCATGTTGAAGTACGATTCAAAGCTTCATTAGTAATGTCTATGTAAACAGCAAAATCTAGAAATAATATAAATATTCTTAGAACGAAGGAAAGAAGATTTCTACCTTTGAACTGTTTTTGCCTCTATATGCAGCCAATCCCTAAATTGCCACCGTAACCAGCTTGTGATATAGCCAGAGGAGGACATTTTCTGTAAGACAAATCAATTTCTTTTTACGAAACAGATTAAGATAGAAATCGAATGAGAGATATGCCATATATGTTCATATAGGAGATCATTGCAAATGGTTGGTACATGGAATTGGACAGATTTATTGCACAACAGCCTAGCAAAGTTTATATTGTCTGTTAGCCCGGGATCCATGGCATGAAAACGACAAAATTGAAAAACTCGTACCTGAAGTTTCTCTAATTGTAGAAGACAGAGAGGTTTAAACAGGGTATCGAATAAAACATGAATGCCAAACGCCTGTTGAGTTTTTGTCATTTGCAAAATAAAAGCTTGAAACAAACGATATAAAAGGACACACAAAACATGAATACTTAGGATTGAAAACTAACGTATATGAGGTGTGAACAATTGCTGTCTTTCGGGATCATACTTATAACGGGAGGCCGTGAGAAGCGAAGAGTCGGAGAGGCGATTTATGTCAGCAGTAACGCGAGATGAAGGTGAGGGGAGTGGGTCTGTTGAGTTTTGTTTATGAAACGGTTGATACCGATTCACTTTCACGGCTAGGCAAGAGATGGAAAACGGAGACGAAGGAAAAAAGGTGACAATGTGAGTGGGGAAGGAACCGTAAGTGGGCCGATTAGGTTTGGAGGTTTGGTATTGGGCTATAAAGGAGCTTCCACGGATTCGTCTCTCGGCAAGTTGGGCCAGTTTTCGTTAAAACAGATCAGCCCATTTGATTTAGTACAATTTCTTAATCGATTTAGTAAATGACGTGGATAATTCAAATAAGATGATTGGCCTGCGAATTATTACGTGGATTAAAACTGAGGTGGACACCTTTAGAAGAAAGGGATCCAATCTCTTTTATCAGTGTTTTTAAAACCGGACCGACCCGATGGTCGAATCGGGTTCAACCATAAACCGATAATATGACCGAGTTGGATTTTATTCAAACCCAAAAGATATTAAACCAAATAAAAAACCACTAAAAACCATCAAAAATCCATGAACCGGATGAACCAATCGAATCGGTTAACCCCGGTTTAAAAAATATCCTCTTAAAAAAATATATTTACATTATTTTCTTTAAAATTTTAACTTTTTAAACTAATTAAATAGGTTTTATACTAGAAAAATTAATTAAAAGCAACAAAATTTAAATTTTAACTTTAATATCTACAAAGTTGTAATACATTATAATTATGAATAATATTTACTATATATTTTTAAACTTTATATACTTTTAAATTAATAAATATAAATTTTGCGAACCAAATTCAACACGGACCATATCGAACCGTGATCCAAATAGTTATTCGGTTTGGCTTCCGGTCCGCTTTAAAAAACATTGCCTTTTATATAAAGGATATATATATATATATTAGGGGGTTTCCGTACTTGGCGCGGACTATTATTTTCTTTTCTTTATTACTTTATTTCTTTATATGTTATTATTATTTGTATATTAATATTATTGTAATATTTTATATTTTGTATAGAGTTTGTCATAATTCATTTTTCAGTCCAATCTAGATTATATTATTCTATTCCCATTTTTTAATTTTCGTCAATTATATTTTCCCGTATTTTCATAACAGACAATTTTATAAGTTAACATATTGCTATAATTTACTCTATTTTAAATTTATTTTCATTTAGTTATTGGTTTTTGTTTTTTATTTTCTCATTTTTATGAATTATTGTTAATTTTTATTTTTATAGTTTTTACATATGTGATATATTGAAAACAAATTTCTTAAATTCATAATTATAACCATAAAGAATTATTTTGTTTGTTGTTACCTTTTCCATTTATATTTTAAAAATGATTTTTTTTTTTCGTCCTGATCTATCCCATTTATATTTGAAAATTTTGTGAATTTTGGTTTTTTTTTTGTTTTGGAGTTGAGTTTTAAAGTTTAAATGATTTATGACATTTAATTACTTAACATGATGCGTCAATTTTTTAGGAAGAGATTGGTGACATGGCAGCATGAGAAGGGAAGAAATAAAACTTTATATATATATATATATTCTAGTTATTTTTCAGAGTTCAAAGTTGAAACTGTCTCTTTCGATTCATCAAATTAAATCAATTCCATATCAGATCTGATATTTAAAAACATGGTTCACGTTAGAATATTTAACCAAATGAAACCGAGATTTTTTGTTTTCAGTTCTAGTTCGATTACTCAAGTTTTTTTGGAGTCAATAACCAGGAGAAAACCTCCCAATTTTATTAAGGAAAGAAAAACCACAACTACATTCGGATTAGCCGTGGACACAAAGCACCTCTGGTATCATCATTTATAATTGAAACAATATCAAGCGGAACTGAATCAATGGCATGAAATCCTAACGGTGATGTAAATGCATATTTGGCTAATCTGTTGGCAAGATAGTTAACTTTCCTATATACATGGGTAATCTGGAATATCCAGTCTCTCACAAGTAAGCCATGGTACATACATATCAGGAATGACAAAAAGTGAGTCTCTTCAAATTCTATTTTTAAGAAACCCGACCACGATCTCCGAGTCAACTTCTAGCTCCAGCCGAGTAATGCGCCTTCTCCACGCAATATATAGACCATAATATACCTTCGAGACCTCTGCCAACGGTACCGAACATCAACCAATATTCAACACAAACCCACCATACCATTCACCATCACTATTTCTGATGACGCCACCTGCAATAGCCAACCCATGGTTTCCTTAAGATGTCCTGTCTCTATTGAACTTAAACCAACTAGTTTGTGGAGTCACCCATCCAAGTTGAACTGAACTATATCATTTTAAAATTAATTTGGTTATTGATTCAATCCAATTCGATTTGGTTCTATTCAACCGAGTCATACCAAAAAAAAATTCAGTTCTTAATCAGACTACACCAAAATTAGACTGGTTTATACCAAAATTAAAACGATGTTTATCAATATTTATGGTAACCCTTCCGGGAAAATTTTAGTTAACCAATAAAAAAAAAAAAAAAACAGCTCGGTTTCAGCTAACCGAAATCACAAAGGCCTACACATAATTTAAAAAGTGTAAATGGTTTGTTTGGGTGTGGTATCTTGCAAATTAAGCTCACATAATGTACCTTTATTCATACCCTTAGATCCTCTCTCCGACTTTTGACTTCTGACTTTTTCGCCTTTTGGCTTCTGTTTCCTCATTTGTTCACTTATAGTTTTCTTCTTCATCAATTTTCTTTATATATTTTCTTTTCTTTTCGGTTGCTTGCTTTTCACAAAATTTTTAAAACCCTAACCCAAAATTAAAATTTCGTTTCCTTAGCTATGAACAACAACTCAGATCCGAAAATCTCTCTTTTGCAACAAAAAAACAGTTCTTTCTTTTTTCTTTCTTCTTCTTCTCTCTCTCTCTCTCCTCTTCTTTACTGACCAAGTCTTAACCTTTTGATTCTCTCTGCTTTCCACTTTTTTGAACATTCTTCAACAATGTTGATCTAAAGATCTACCAAATCTGGGCTCTTTCTTACAAAGTCTCCTTCTTTCACTTGATCTGATTTGAAAACTCTTTCAAAGGTTGAGACTTTATTGCTTAGAAGAAGAAGAATCAACATGGGTTGCATTTGCTCAAAAGGAGTAAGAACTAACGATGATTACATCGAGACAAACCATGTAACTATCCCAAAAGACAAAGCTTCCAAGAAACAAGCATCTTCCTCTAATCTTGATTCAGAGGAGACAAGCGTTAATGGGAACGAAGCTACATTGAGGCTAATACCTAACGACACCAAGAATGTCTTCTCTGATGATGATGACGAGGAGGCAGAGGAAGTAGTAGAGGAAGAGGAGAAACATGAGAGCTTTGAGATCAAATCTCTTGAGACAGTTTCTCAAAAGGAAACTACTGTTGAGTTACTTGATAATGTAGGACCATTACAGCCAAGAATGAGTAGGATTGGTAGTGTTGGGAATGGAGATAGAACAGCTAAGGTTGTTGCTGGTTGGCCTTCTTGGTTGGTTTCTGTTGCTGGTGAAGCTCTTAACGGTTGGGTTCCTCGTAGTGCTGATTCGTTTGAGAAGTTAGAGATGGTAAAGTTGGGATCTTTTGCGTTTTTTGAATCTTGATTTTTTTGTTAGTAGAGTTTTGATTTTTTTGTATTGTGAATTTGCAGATTGGGCAAGGGACGTATAGTAATGTGTACAGAGCACGTGATCTTGAAACGAACCAAATCGTTGCGTTAAAGAAGGTTCGGTTTGCTAATATGGATCCTGAGAGTGTGAGGTTCATGGCTAGAGAGATTATCATACTTCGTAGGCTTAACCATCCTAATGTTATGAAACTCGAAGGGATTATCATTTCAAAAGCTTCAGGAAGTATGTATCTTGTATTTGAATATATGGATCATGATCTTTCAGGTCTTGCTTCAACTCCTGGGATTAAGTTCTCTCAAGCACAGGTAAACATCTGAAGTTTGTGTTGTGGTTATAATCAGTTTTGTGATATTCTGATATGGTTTTTTTTTTGGCTAGATTAAATGTTATATGAAGCAGTTGCTGCTTGGGTTAGAACATTGTCATAGCTGTGGTGTGTTGCACCGTGACATCAAGGGATCGAATCTTCTGCTAGATCGTAACAATAATCTCAAGATTGCTGATTTTGGTCTTTCTAATTTTTACCGTGGCCAACGGAAACAGCCTTTGACTAGCCGTGTTGTGACGTTGTGGTATCGTCCTCCTGAGCTTCTGCTTGGTTCTACAGACTATGGAGTTACGGTTGATCTGTGGAGCACAGGATGTATACTTGCTGAACTTTTTACTGGGAAGCCTCTTCTTCCCGGAAGAACCGAGGTATTGTTTCCACTATGAATCATTTAGAAATTATGTCAATAGAGAAAATGAATGTTGAAAGAGACTATTTGTTCTTGTGTGAGTAGAGAAAATGAATGTTGAAATAGACTATTTGTTTTTGTGTGAATAGGTAGAACAGATGCACAAGATCTTTAAACTCTGCGGATCACCTTCTGAGGAGTATTGGAGAAGATCAAGATTGAGGCATGCAACCATCTTTAAACCTCAACATCCGTACAAGCGATGCTTAGCTGATACTTATAAGGATCTTATTCCTTCTTCTGCTTTGGCTCTCCTTGAGGTTCTTCTAGCTGTAGAACCAGAAGCACGTGGAACCACATCTTCTGCCCTTCAAAGCGAGGTTATATAATTTATGAACTATTCTAGATTCAGGCTTCAATACTTTTGTGGCATTGTGGCTTACACATATATTTTGATATTCCTTTTATCTCAGTTCTTTACAACAAAACCTTTTCCAAGCGAGCCATCAAGTTTACCGAGATATCAACCAAGGAAAGAATTTGATGTCAAGCTTCGAGAAGAGGAAGTAAGACGGTAAGATTCAGATCTTTCTAATCCTTTTACTGCAATTTGTTCCACCATTCACAAGTTTTATCATCTCAGTAAACACTAACGCATCCCAAAATTTTCTCATGAGCAGAAGGAAAGGTGCGAGCAGTAAACAGAATGAACCAAGACGGTTGTCTAGAGAATCCAGAGCTGTACCGGCTCCTGGTGCCAATGCTGAGTTACTTTCATCAATACAGGTATCGTCTGAGTTTTAAATGCATGTGTGTGTATAAGCCTATGCTTCTATCTTATTGCTTGGAATTTGGTTCTCTTTTTCATAGAAACGTCTAGGGGAGACTAACCAGACAAGCGTGAGTGAGAAGTTCAATCATGAGGGAGATTCTGGCGCTGGCTTCCGGATTGAACCACTGAAGGGTGTTACCGCACAAAATCCCTACCCCATTTACACAAATGGCGACAATCATTCTAATGGATCAAGCCAACTGAGAACACAAAGGTCTTATGTCCAACGTGGGGGATCCCAATTGTCAAGATTCTCAAACTCGGTAGCACCTAGTAGAGATGGTTCACAGTTTGGTAGCGTGAGAGACGCATTAGTGAATCAACGCTGGCTTGAAGATGGTTCAGGGAATTGCAATTTGTCCCAAAGATTGCTTGAGAAACCCAACGGTGTGAGGAAAGATGACCCTTCATCCTCTAGCAAGGAATCAGTAATGGTAACAAGAAAGAAACCCGCTTTGACATTGTTGTTGACATGTTTGTTTGTTTATTCCTCGTATTCTTACAACACTTGTGGCTGGCTGATCACAATGTGGTGACATGTAGGGTTATGATGGTGGGAAGAGAGACAGGATCCATTACTCAGGACCATTGATTCCAGGTGAAGGAAACTTAGATGAGATGTTGAAAGAACATGAAAGACAGATCTTGTTGGCTGTACGTCGAGCTCAAGCTGATAAGTCTAAGAGAGACGTTAGCAGACAGGCCGGAGCCTCGCTTCCGGCTAATGGAAGGTGATTCTTAAAAGTTTATTCGTAATAAGTTTGTAGATTTCTGAGAGAAAGTAAAATAAAAAAGCAAACTTTTGGGAAAATTTGATGTTGGTTCTTCACCATACTTACCTTTTTTGTTTAGACTTGTATGGTTCAGAAGATGGGGATTAGGACTTTAGGATCTTGTCTTGTACAGTACAATTTGCTAACATTTATCTGATTGATTCTTTTTAAATAATCTAATAAAATCTTTATTTAGAAATTATTACTGTTTCAAGTTTTTACATTCTTCTCGTGCTCTGAAATTCAGTACGTCTTAAGATTCTTCTTCCTCCCAAAACAAGGAATAAGTTGGCACTGAAAACGATGTTATTCGTCAACGGGCTCTCGAAGTGACACGTTTAAGTTTTAATGATTGTTATATACGAATTCAGAGGATTCTTAGTGTTTTGCTTCGAGATCAACAATAATTACATTCATAGTTTCTTTATCATCTTTCATTATAATAAATTTTGCACTATTTTAGACTATTCCTTATTGAAGTTCTTTCTCCCTTACTAACATTAGACCAAAACATTTTCTTGATTTCTCATCCTTTTACCTGCTGCATGAATCTTGCAGTTGTTTTCAATAACTCTCAAAGTTAAATCTTCTACCGTTCTACGAAAATCGTTGTTATAACCAAAAAAAAAAAAAACTACCCAATTGACTAATGGAAACCAATTTGAGAAACTTACTGCTGTATCAGTCTCTTGTGTCCTCAATAGTCATTAGTACTTGATTTTGTGAAAATAGCAAGTCGAGTTTTTATTTCATATACATGGATGTGATTAAATACTTACGTAGTATTTTACAAGAAGAGCAAGAAAAAAAATACATAGCATGAGACTTGCAAGTTACAACCCAAACTTGACAAAGAAACTTGATGATGCTCATCATACGAGTTGTTCCCCGCCTTTCTTCTCAGTCTTTCCTTGTGCTGCTGTTGCGGGGCCATGTTTCTTCTCGAATTTACTGTCTGCGATTCTCTCTCGAGGGCTACACAAGAGTCTTCCGAGAAAATGAGAAGCAATTGCCAAGAATATGATACCTAAGACGATCAAACACCATTTCCACACTGGAACCTCCATGTTTCTTTAGTTATGTTTCTTTGGTCACACCGAAGTAAACACAGAGGAATAAGAGAGAAATATGCTTGAAAGTTGTTGGTACTGTTGACCAAAAGACAGAAGATTGTGAAGAAATGATGCCCAACGACTTGTGGAAGGTAACCAATTTTATGAACTTTCATAGAAAATTGAACTCAATAAAAAAAAATCTACATATGACAAGAGGACAATAATATAGTTCAGTGGACCTACCAATAATGCCCACAACTCTGCATTAATCAATTTCGAAGGAACTTATGGGTTAGGGTTCTCTGCCATCAGTTAGATTTAAAATATACATGTATACAACAAGTTTGAAAAATTTTAAATTTGGGTATTATGATTTTTTTTTTTTTTAACACTGAACTTTTAGAACTGACAATTCTACCGTTTTATGAAGATTTACGTCTCAAGATCCATGTTTAACAGTTGCATTTGCTCTACGCTGAAGATCTCATGTAAACTTATCTTATTTAATCTGTCTGCATAAATCACCAATAAATCGCCTTATCTGGGAATTGAAACCCAGATCTCTTGGCGTATAAGTATTAACGAACCTTTAATCAAACTACTGGAATAAAAAGATATTATGATTACAGAATACAATGCTAAATTTGATATTTTCTAATTAATATTCAATAATCTATATAATATTTTTAAACCAAAAATCTCATGATAAATGTTTATTTCATCACTAATATATATAACTCTAACAATTATAATTTTGCAAAATGTTATCTTTCCAAAAAATCAAATTTTCATTTAAATTACTAAAAGTTAAAAAAATAAAATAACATGAATTTTGGTTACTAATAATTTTATACAATATTATAATAATATAATTTTTTATTTTTTTTTATAATTATATAAAATATTTATATTATTAATTAATTAATTAATAGCTGCTGCATATATTAATCAATTGATCATAAATATTTGGCAAATATATACTTTTCAACTGCTGCCCTAATCAAATAAATTATTTAAAAATATTTTAAACTGCAATTGTCCATACTATCGTACAGTCCTATATTTATATTCTCACTCCCTGCTTTTAAATTAGTCAGGATATTTTTCATATCCACAAAATAAAAGAATGATTACAAAACTCATCAATTTTGTTAATCGACTCTTTTGAATTTAATTGTCATTAGAATTCAAAACCAAGGAAGATCAAAGTCTTACTTGAAAACAAGATCGCAACCTAAAACAGTACTTTTGAAAGTCAAAATTTCATGAATAGTTAAATATTTAAAATTATATTAATTTTATTAATCAACATAAAATAAGTTATCAAGTTTATTATATTTTATTCAGTTTTCATCACAATTTTGGAGTGAGTGTTTCATAGTAGATTCAATGGATTAACAATACATTGTTATTTTTTATTAGTTTAATGTATCTTAACTAAAATAGAAATATATTTAATTAATATAGTTATTAAATACAAATGTAATATGAAAATCATTTTTGAAAATGCAAACTTAAAATTAACTAAACCTAAATAAAATTAAACTGAAATTTTGTTAAATAAAATAATGAAAGAAAAGATAAATTACCAATGATGATTTTATGATTTTTATTATAAAAAATTGATGAAGCTCAATTTTTTTTTAAAAGACATCAAAATACAATCTTAATCTTTTATTTTTAAATAAAAGAAAATTTCTCTAAAAAAAAACTTAGGAAAACCTCCTAGTAAACTTTATGATTCGATATCAAACTTTGTATGTTTTGGACAATTTTTTGGCAAAAAAAGAAATAATAAGAAAGCAAAATATTCGAAAAAGGGAAATTATAAACGTTAACCAAACGATAGAAAAGCAAACCAGAATAGAATTGACAAAAAAACCTAGAAACTAAACCGAATAAAACCAATCGTACCGGAGAATATTCTCCAATAAACCGTATCCGATCCTTCTACAGCCCTAATTCACATCGTTCACTCTCTTTTATAGTGTTTCTTCGCCGCCGCATTTTCCCTTTCTCCTCTCTCGCTTTTTGCTCTCTCGGAAACCTCTCGTAAGATTCATCATCATCTTCAACTTCCCCTTCGTCATCTTATCATCATCAAATTTCCACTCACTGTTTACTTCTGTGTTCTCTTTGTTTCCAGATCTGAACTCAGAACCACTCGGAGTTCTTATCTTTTTCCGTCTGAGCAATGGCTTTGGTGAGTACTCACTGTTCTCCTCACTGCTCAGCTTAATTCCTTCGCGTGATTGCGTTTCGTTTGATTTGTACTGTGACGAAGCAGAAAGTAGTTCTTAAGCTTTCTTTGGTTCATAATGATTGTTTGTATGTTAAGCCGGAAAATGATGGGACTGATCTAGGTTATTAGGAGGATTGTTTATATGTTTCTGTATTTAGACGGAAAGTGCTAGTTTCTTGTTCCATCTTGTGATCATCTTCTTGTACATTTCTTCTGTAGATGTACTACGATCATGCGTATATTAAACTAACGTGTTGAATATTGCTATGCAAACATTTCTGTTTCATAATAGTTTCAATTTTGATTCGTATAGTCTTCGTATCTGTTTAGGAACTATGGAGGATGGTTTATTTGTTAATTTGTGTCAGTTTCAATTCATTTTTGTAGCTAAAACGTTGTGATCTTGTTCTTCTTGAAGAAGCTTNGTTTTTTTTTTTTTTTTTTTGTATATATCTTCTTGAAATTAAGATGGATATAATAATTAGGTCTCTGAGTTTGATTGATGAATTTTGTGGAATTTTTTTACTGGTTTTAGGTTTTACACACGTACAAGGGTAACAAAGGTGCCTATAAGGCACTTATTGCTGGAGAGTATGCTGGTGTGAAGATTGAGGAGTCGGCAAACTTTCAGATGGGTGTTACTAACAAGTCTCCGGAGTTCCTCAAGATGAACCCCATTGGAAAGGTGTGGGATCGATTTTGATTAGTTATAAAAGAATTTTAAGTTGTGTTTTTTTTTAATGTTACTTCGTAGTTGACTTAAGGTTATGGTTCTTTTTAGGTTCCCGTGCTTGAGACTCCAGAAGGTCCCATTTTTGAGAGCAATGCCATTGCCCGTTACGGTAATAAGCTCATTTCATTCTTTTTATTCTTTTTTTTTTCTGTTTCTCTGCGCGGTATGATTGTATTGTTTGTAGTCAATTGGATATAAATAATATATAATGAATGTTTTTGCTGTCTCAATACAGTGAGCCGTGTGAATGGTGACAGCCCTTTGAATGGATCCTCCCTCATTGATTACGTAAGCTCCTGTTTATTCCCTAGGCAGTTTAAAGATTTGTTTACTGTTTATTAATGTCTATGTCCATGTGTTTATCAGGCTCACATTGAGCAATGGATTGATTTTGCCACTTTGGAGATTGATGCTAACATGATGAGGTGGTTCGCTCCAAGGATGGGCTATGCTCCTTTCTCTGCTCCTGTAAGAGCTTTCTCTAATTTTTAGCGCTTTTGTTTACTCTCTGTGATGATAGCATGCTACTCCTTGCACTCTAATAATATCTAAGTCTGCTTCGTCTCATATTTCAAATGATTTATATGAATGAAGGCTGAGGAAGCTGCAATTGCTGGATTGAAGAGAGCACTTGATTCTCTTAACACGCACCTCGCCTCCAACACTTACCTTGTTGGACACTCTGTTACACTCGCTGACATTGTTACCATCTGCAACTTGAACTTGGGATTTGCCACCGTGATGACCAAGAGCTTTACCTCTGCGTTCCCTCATGTTGAGAGGTACTTCTGGACAGTGGTCAACCAACCTAACTTCAAGAAGGTGATTGGTGAGGCCAAACAGACCGAAGCTGTCCCTCCAGTTCCATCCAAGAAAGCTGCTCAGCCTGCAAAGCCCAAGGAGGAGCCTAAGAAGGCTGCACCTGCAGCAGAGGCACCAAAGTTTGCTGAGGAGGAAGAAGCACCAAAGCCCAAAGCTAAGAATCCTCTTGATTTGCTACCACCTAGCCCCATGGTTCTTGATGACTGGAAGAGGCTTTACTCGAACACCAAGTCCAACTTCCGTGAGGTTGCTGTCAAAGGTATGATATGTGATGACTTTCTCTTTAAGTGCTTTTTTGTAGACTTGCTTGATGAGATGCATGAAAATTGTTAATCTTATTCGATCAGTTAGGTAAAAGCAGAAATACTAAAGTGAACCAGCGAGACTCTCAATAGAAACTAATAGCCGTGACATCTATGTAAAATCAGCTCTCTCTAACTGATCTCTGACTAAGTCACGATACCTCAGTCTGCTATGTTCAGTCCTTTGCTAGATACAGTAGAGATATAAGCTAACAGTTGAGCTGCTGAATTTCTTCGGATCTGATCACAGTTACATTCTATTAACCTCACTGCTTTGTATTCAATGCAGGATTCTGGGACATGTACGACCCAGAGGGATACTCGCTATGGTTCTGTGACTACAAGTACAACGACGAGAACATGGTTTCGTTTGTTACACTCAACAAGGTTGGTGGGTTCCTCCAGCGAATGGACTTGGCACGTAAATACGCCTTCGGAAAGATGCTCATTATCGGGTCAGAGGGTCCTTTCAAGGTGAAGGGTTTGTGGCTATTCCGTGGACCAGAGATCCCGAAGTTCATAATGGATGAGGTCTACGACATGGAGCTATACGAGTGGACCAAGGTTGATATCTCCGACGAAGCACAGAAAGAGCGTGTCAGCCAGATGATTGAAGATGCTGAGCCTTTTGAAGGTGAGGCTCTCTTGGACGCCAAGTGCTTCAAGTGAAAAGGGCTCTTCATTGTCCTTATCTACTATCTCCATCGGAGTTTTTCTCTGTTACTACTTGTGTTTTTGATACACCCTCTCTAGAGTCCTTACAACCTTTGAATCGTAGAGTTTTGTTTTTCTTTCTGGGGTTTAAGAACTAGTTGCTGCTCTTATGTTATTTTGTGACAGAATTGTTTCTTACCTATACTTGTCCTTCTATGCTCTTATCTTTTGGTTAATTTCTTTTGATTCTGCCAATGCACCCCGTTTTTATCAAGGGTAATATTGATTTATTCGACATTCGACAAGAAGCCGTGAAGAGGCTTAAAATATATTGAAACAAAATAGAAAACTAACGGTTTTAGTAAGTTATCGAACCGTGGAAGCCAAGCAAGTGTAAGAATCATGAACCGTGGAAGCCAAGGAAGTTTAAGAATCATGTCGTCTTAGTGACTGTGACTTTAAGACCATGTTTCATACGGAGAATGATAGAAGGAACTGCTTCAATCTTGTGGTCTTCAACAACCTTGAAATCATAGTTTTGTATGATCCCCACAGCTATGATCTTCATTTGCAAGAGTGCCAGATGTTTACCTAAGCAAGTTCTTGGACCGGCATTAAAAACCAAGAACTTGTATGTAGGTTCACGTTTCAGCCCTCCATTGTCTGAAACCCATCTCTCTGGTTTGAAATCTGATGCGTCTTCTCCCCATACAGATCGCATTCTACCCAATGCGTAAATAGAGATCACGATCTTTGAATCTGCTTCAACTTTGTGCCCGCTTGGAAGCACATCCGACTTTGAAGGAGACTTGTGGTTGAAGGGAAGTGGTGGGTAGAGTCTCATTGATTCGGACAATGCAGCGTGTAGATACACGAGCTTCTCTAGTTCAGTAGGATCAAACTTTGTGTTGATCTCATGTCGGATCTTGGCCATAACTTGAGGATGCTTGGAAAGAAGCCAGAAGAACCAAGTGAGAGCTGAGCTTGTAGTGTCCCTTCCTGCTAACAATAGACTCAAAACAACGTCTCTTATAAACTTATCATTACTCGGTTTCAAAAGCTTATATTTGGTCGTGTCCACATTCATATAATACGTTAACGCGTCCATTGGTGGCTCTCTTTTCCCGCGACTTATCTCCTCTCTTCTTGTAGATATGATCTTCGCAAACATACGATTGACAGTAAACAAAGCAGTTCTCATCTTCTTCTCAAGTCCAATCCCAATCCAGTTTTGAAGCTTCCACAAGATCACTGGTTTGAGATGTCTATAGAAGATCGCTTCTTCACCGAGATCTGCAGCTTCACCGAACTCAACTTCCGGCATTTCGATTGATAGTGACATTGGATCATAACCAGTCATCAAAATCGAAGAAGTATCAAACATGAATCTCTGGAACACATCTTGTAAGTCTATGATAATGTTTTTGTCAGCAGCATTATCAAGAAAAGGAACAAGATATTCCTTTAACTTGCTTGTGGTGCTACTCACCGAAAGATTCTGGAAATCTTGATGGTGAAATATGGCGAGACTTGACTTCCTCAGATCCTCCCACAAATCCAGATCAATGGCTACGATTCCATCTCCCAAAACATCAAAGATCTTCTTGAACTCAGGTCC
>OVBI01001122.1:0-41804 GCA_900406495.1 Sisymbrium altissimum | reverse complement strand
GCTCAATATAAACACCAAACTACTGTTGGAGGTAATTTAACCTAAGCCAAACTTACACTTATGCTTAACTTAATTATACTATGTAATTATACTATGTAATTTAACCTAAGCTTAACTTACATAGTATAATTTTTTGTTTTGAATTGCACTAATGCCTTCTCGTTACAGATCACACTAATTGGAAAATTTTGTTGGTTTCATCATAATCAAATTCATTGTACGTGGTTCTTTTTTCATGTGCGCGTGTCTACGCATCATATGGATCGTGATGGCGTGATGCTTGCATTCGTGTTAATTATTTTATCAGCCGTGCTAATGAATTTCTAAATTTTGTAAATGAAAACGTAGAAAAGGCCTTGCGAACGACTTACTATTCATGGATCATGATGTGGATTGTCCGTTAGCCAATTTGGTATCATTTTTTATTTATTAAAAAATGTATAAACTAAATGTTGGTAAAAGTAGAAATCGGAGTGTGTATAATTATTAAGGTTAATTCCGGTTTTGCTCGATTAAACATGTACGTGTATATAACACATACAAGTCACTGTCTCACTGAGTTAACAAAGTAGGGCTGTTACTTGTTAGATTAAAATGGAACAGTGAACAAAAAAAGATTCGAATGACATAAAAAGATAATAAAAAGTATATTCTATTTAATTACGATTGATCGTTGTTACAACAAAAATAATAAGTGGGAGCATCGCTAAATTGCTAATGACGAATTTGCTAATATCTAGAACACAGTTTATTATCCTGATATGCTATGGGCCCTGGCCTTCCATTTAGACAAGAGATGATGCAATATGCAAATATAAAGCACATTCATTTAGCTACTGTGTACTACGCAGTTTAAATGCGAATTAATTAGAAATGTGAGACACTGAGACTATGCTCCCGATTGTTTCTTTGCGTCTACGTAAATTTGTTTCGATAATCTAAAACACAAACGCAATAATGATGGATAATCTAAAACACAAACGCAATCGGAAAAAAATAAAATCTCTATCTCGTCAGATTAGCATAACATTTTGAGTGCTCAATTTCGAATAAAAACGAGGGTAAAGCTGGTCATATACACGCGTGCATGTAATAAGTAACTTTGTTTACAAGTAATAACTAATAAAGTACCCTTTGCATTACGTAATGCTACTTATAACCGTAACCTATATGTAGATAGTCCTTTTATTATTTTTGTCCACTGGCAACCCCTTTTTGTAACTTTAGTTTCTTTAAGACATGTATTGTTGTCTACACGCATCATTACATTCTCCAAATGAATAAATAAATAAACCTATCCCGTGAGATATGGGTTGGACTCTTTCCGTGTATGTATATTAATTTAGGTTTTATATAATTTTTTCCGTAAGTTTATAAATAATTTTACCTTTATGGATGCAAATGCGATTTGAACTCGAAGACATAAGAAAATGATATATAAACTAAATACGATTCTGTTCAGCCTTTCTATATCAGCCATTGAAGGTCTCCAAGCCCAATTCTTGATATCAAATCTTATCTCTTAAGGCCTAAAATGGTCGGCCCATGTAAAAAATATTAGGGCCTTTTAATTATATTGAGAGTGGGCCCGAAACGCGCAAATCCCTAAAATACCCTTTGCCTTGTAGGATGAGTCAATAGATCTTGACTATTGACTAATAAGCCCTTTTAAGGTCAGACTATATATTTACACCAACCCCAAAGCGGAGACCTCGAAGTGAACTCCATTAACGCTGACTACAAAGGAGGGAAGTTAGGTTCGAACAAACAAAGAGACGACAGTTAGGTGAAACCAATAGCAATGGCCCCTTCACTCGCCGTTAACCGAGATCTCGCCGCCGGATCTCCGGAGAACGCTCCGGCCAAAGGACGTGCTTCTGTGTACAGTGAAGTTCAGTCTAGCCGGATCAACAACGCCCTTCCTTTGCCCTCTGTACTCAAAGGAGCTTTCAAAATCGTCGAAGGTCCCGCTAGTTCCGCCGCCGGGAATCCAGGTTCGAAGTTTCTCCGTCTGATCTGATGTTTCTTTGATTGTGTATTTACGCTTTGCTTGATCTGATACAAGTCTAGATCTTGTTTTAGTTTGGTGAGGAAACCGATGAACTAGATGATTTAGTATTAGTTTAGTCTTGGAAACTTATTACTCGAATAGTATTGTGATTTTGTTTTAAGTTATGTCTCGAGGAGTCTGAGAAAGTCTCTTACAGATCTGTGAGTTCTGTAGACTTGATAAGAGTTCAGGAGGATTTAGTGTTGGTTTTTTTTTAATGTGATTGCAGATGAGATTGCCAAGTTGTTTCCTGGTCTATATGGTCAGCCATCTGTATCAGTTGTTCCAGACCAGAGTGCTGCTTCCTCGGGACAGAAACTGAAGATCGGTGTTGTTCTCTCTGGAGGTCAGGCACCTGGTGGGCACAATGTTATCTCTGGACTGTTCGGTAAGGGTTTCATGTCTTATCTCAAATGATTCTTTTCTTAGCATTTTACTTCACATTGTCCAGTCTTTGATTTCTTATTTTTTCTTTTCCGGGTTTAGATTACTTGCAGGAGCGTGCGAAAGGAAGTACATTTTACGGGTTCAAGGGTGGTCCAGCTGGTATCATGAAATGCAAATATGTTGAGTTGAATGCAGAATACATTCAGCCTTACAGAAACCAGGTACTTGCATTCTATAGTTTATCGATCCTTGCCACAGATTCGTCATCGTTGTCTGTCGGTGTGGTTTTAATTCTCTTTTGGCTTCGACAGGGTGGTTTTGACATGATCTGCAGTGGAAGAGATAAGATTGAAACGCCTGAGCAGGTTGTGTATTTTTCTTATTCTTAGGGATATATCACTGCTTCTAAACATGCATTGCATGCAGTGGGTAAATTGTATTTTTTCTCATATATGCAGTTTAAACAAGCTGAGGAAACAGCAAACAAACTAGATTTGGATGGATTGGTGGTTATCGGTGGAGATGACTCCAACACCAATGCTTGCCTCCTAGCTGAAAACTTCAGGTAATCCTTGCAGTCTTATCTTTCTATGTCTGTTTTTGAAACTTATGTAGCTTAGTCTCAAGCTCCATGTGAACAGAATGTTTAGTGCTTTGCTGGTTCAGCGTTTCACTTGTTTTTTACTTGTGTGATTAGGAGTAAGAACTTGAAAACCCGTGTCATTGGCTGCCCCAAGACCATTGATGGTGATTTGAAATGCAAGGAGGTTCCTACCAGTTTTGGATTTGATACAGCTTGCAAGGTGAGCTTCCCTATTGATCATTTTTTTGGTCTAGACTTTCCTCCATCCTTACTCTAAAATTTTGGTTTCCACATACTAATCGGTACATAGCGTATGCTGTTGCTGTCAAGAATCTAATTGTTTGTTCCACCATAAGACATATGTTGAAGGCAGCCTATTGAAACGTTCTATTGCTTATGCAGATTTACTCTGAAATGATTGGAAATGTCATGATTGATGCGAGGTCAACTGGAAAGTACTATCATTGTAAGTAATTTGGTAAACAGATATTCATGAAGTCGCATCATTTCTATGTGCCCTATTTGTTTACTGATGCCCAAAATGTTGTACCACGTTTTCATTGCAGTTGTACGACTTATGGGTCGTGCTGCTTCCCACATTACGCTTGAGTGTGCTTTACAAACTCACCCAAACATAACCATTATCGGAGAGGAGGTATGTCATTGTTTGCCTTCAAATTACGCCACAGATATTTTTGAATCTGATAGAGAATTAGATTGTATATGAGATTCATTTTGGTGACAATTTTAAATTGAAGCAAATAATCTATTTCAATATGGGTTATTGGTTCAGTGAGACCTCCCATATGCCTCAGTAGACCAGTCTACTCATGTTTGATCTTGAAATACCCTTTTTGCAGGTGTCTGCCCAGAAGCAAACTTTGAAGAATGTCACGGATTACATGGTTGATGTTATCTGCAAGCGTGCTGAACTTGGTTACAACTACGGTGTTATTCTGATTCCAGAAGGTCTGATCGATTTTATTCCCGAGGTGTGTTTCCGCCGCAAAACACAGAATCTGCCACTTTTAAGACAATCAATATGATTGTTCCTCTTAACTGATGATTACTATTAATCTTCTCAGGTCCAGGAGTTGATCGCAGAACTAAATGAAATTTTGGCAAATGAGGTCGTTGATGAAAGTGGACTGTGGAAGAAGAAGCTCACAGAGCAATCCCTGAAATTGTTTGATCTTCTGCCTGAAGCGATCCAAGAACAACTGATGCTCGAGAGAGACCCACACGGAAATGTCCAGGTAATTAATCATAGTCTTGTCTACTCATACTAAATTCCCACCAAGACGCAGTTACCTTCGTGTCTCATGAATTATCAATACTAATATCATGCTCATTTTGATAGGTGGCCAAGATTGAGACTGAGAAGATGCTTATTCAAATGGTTGAAACTGAATTGGAGAAAAGAAAGCAAGCTGGTTCATACAAGGGACAATTCATGGGGCAGTCTCATTTCTTCGGGTACTGTCTCACATTTTGTTCTTTGAATGAACCAGCCAATTCGCTATATATAGCTGCATAATACATTGCTTATTTAAAACAATCTTGATTTATTGTTTTTTTTATCGGCATGTATACAGGTACGAAGGAAGATGCGGGCTGCCTACAAATTTTGATTCCACCTACTGTTATGCACTTGGTTATGGCGCTGGTGTACTCCTCAACAGTGGGAAAACCGGACTGATTTCTTCGGTTTGTACTCCACCATTTTCTATTCAAATTAGTTTTCCCTCTGTTTCTCATGTATCTGTTGAGTGTTGCACAGAACTACCTTTGATAAACTAGCTTGTGCTTAGAATGAGATGAGTAACTTATTGGCGCAGGTCGGGAACTTGGCTGCTCCTGTGGAAGAATGGACTGTAGGTGGGACTGCTCTCACAGCCTTGATGGATGTCGAGAGGAGACACGGTATGAAAATAAATCCATAAAGTTTGCTAAGAACCATTCAAAATCTAGTTATTTAAAAACCCGTGTTGATATCAACTTTCAGGTAAGTACAAGCCTGTGATCAAGAAAGCAATGGTGGAACTTGAAGGTGACCCTTTGATTACTTTTCGTTTCTCATAGTTTTTGATGCAGCGGCTAAATGGTCATACTAAGTTTTGTTTTGTTTTGGAATCTGCAGGTGCACCTTTTAAGAAATTTGCCTCGCTGCGCGAGGAATGGGCTTTGAAGAACCGATACATAAGCCCTGGTCCGTTATGATTTTCTTTTTTTTTGTTGGTACAAAACAATGCATCTTTAGTTTCTGGTCCTCAACGTTCTCTTTGCGGAAAATGTTATTGTCTTGTAGGTCCAATCCAATTCACGGGACCTGGTTCAGATGCTCTCAGCCACACTCTACTTCTCGAACTCGGGGCTCAATAATCTCTCGATTAACTGGCCTTCCTTTCATTCTCGCGATTTTCTGCTTTCCTTTGGATTACGCATTTGGTCTTCTTTTTATCTTGAAACCTATATGTTTCCATCTTTACCGTTAAAGCTGTCATCACTCTAAATGCTTTTTCTCTTGTGTTCTTCAACATATAATATAATATAGATCATATTGTGGACTTCTGAGTCTAAATCTAATTCGAAGTTCCAAATTTGGCGTGCCAATCTCTACTAGAATATAGGTTCTATAAGCTTGTAAGCTTGTATTAGGACAAGCTTTAGCTTCTAGGTTCAATAAATGTTCACTTGGTAATATTAGTTTCAAATGGTTTTAGAATATATATGCGACTTAAACCCACAATTTTGTTTATTGAAATGTCAGAGTTTATTGCCTGGTTCTTTGGTTGGGAACTTGGAATGTTAGATGGTGATAAATAATTAAGGAGAGTGCAGTTAAGAAATTAAGACTTAAAACATAGGGAGAAAACATGGGTCTAATAAGTTAAGCAGTAAAACCAGGGATTCAGACATAAATGATGTTGGAAACATAGAACGAAGAAAATAATAGACCGACTGAAAATTCAGACACAGTCAGAACAGAAACTTCGTTAAATTCGGCAAAACTTTCGCGCTCTTATTTATAGCAATCTCTTTCATCCTCTAGTTTATTCTCTCTCTCCTTTTGTCGATCGAGAGACAAGAGGAGAGAGAGAGAGAGAGAGAAAGACCAGGAAATGAGGGGACTTGTGTCGATCATGGGACAAGAGAGACCTGACGAAGAGAGACCAGAGTCACGTGATCTTCCGGTCTACGGAGTTCCACTGCCTCATTCCCCGCGTCTCGGCCCGACCCGTTTCTTCTCATTCGCCGGAGACCCGAATCCGAAACAAACGATAAAGCGAGGGAAGAGGAAGAGATTAATTCGAATTTGGTACGAGCAGAGGACGGCTAAAACAGCCATCGGCGTAATCGCCATTTTGGGTTTCTTCTTCCTCGTGAATTGGTTCATGCTCTCTCGTCTTCACGAGGGTCGAGTTTGGCTCCGAAAAGGATTCCCTAAGAATCCAAACCCGAACCCGAAATGGGTTTCTTCTACACATGTATGATGATTGTAATCTTAAGTACATTACGTTTCTTGTGTGAAACGTATTTTTCACGTACCAAGAAAAAAGATTATAGCTTTTCTTCTCTCCCAAGAAAACAGAATAATAGAGTTAATGTGTTTCTATTGTGTTTCATAACTGAGTTCTGTCAGAGATTGGTAGATGTGATATGAAACTATGCTAGTAATCATTCTAATTTAGAGTTGGGGATTTACAGATAGTATTTTGTTTGTGCTTGAAAGTTCCATTTGACCTAAACCTGTTATTTGTGCTTGAAAGTTTCATTGATGTATAAAGTTGTTATTGTGAACTAGAACGATGATGAGCGTAAAAGGTTTGGAAAATCAAAGAGAAGACATAATGGAACATATGATAGAATGTTGGGTTTAGCTGCTCAGGCTTTGCTAGAGGTAAAGTGTTTTCCAAAGCCAATCCTATCCGTAACATTATTTTGTTACTGCCTGTTGTTATTACGTTGTAACGGTTATTGTAATGGTGTTTGATTGGAGCAGAACAAACTTGAGCCAAAAGACCTATGGCAGGAGCCAAGGGAACAAGCTTTGGCTTGGAAGCCTTGCGCTGATCAACGCTTTTGGTCTCCTGACGGTCTCATTCTCTCTCTCTCTCTTTTTTTTTTAATTTGGATCAAGCTTGTTTCCAACGGAGTTTTATTTTTCTGATATTTAGATGGCAAAAATGGATATATTATGGTAACTGCAAACGGAGGGATTAATCAACAAAGAGTTGCGGTAAGTTTTCTACTCCTTATCCTCTTCAAGTTGCCTTTGATATCTCTCTATAATCACATAGCCGTTGGACTTCTTTTGCAGGTATGTAACATCGTTGTTGTAGCCCGGTTGCTCAATGCGTCTCTCGTCATTCCCAAATTCATGTTAAGTGACGTTTGGACAGATGCAAGGTAACTATTGTAAGCTCCTCGCCCTCTCTCTCTCTGTCTCTAACCATTTCCGAGTCATATTTATGAAGAAAGATTGGAAATTTTACATTTTTAACGATGTGTTTAACTTTGATACTTCATAGTCAGTTCGGAGATATTTATCAAGAGGAACATTTTATGAAGTATTTGTCGCCTGATATCCGGATAGTAAAGGAACTACCAAAAGAGCTTCAATCTTTGGATCTTGAAGCAATCGGCAGCGTTGTGAGTTTACTTTGGTTCTTAATGCGGACAATCTCATCTTCCTTCTCTTTTTTTGTTTTGTTCATGTTTGGCACTTTATCTCTTAAGGTTACGGATGCGGATGTTATAAAAGAAGCCAAACCAGATTTCTACATGAAACACATTCTCCCTATACTACATAAGAACAGAGTGATCCATTTTGTTGGATTCGGAAACCGCTTAGCCTTTGATCCAATGCCGTTTGAGTTACAGGTAGACATTTTCTCTTTCTCCCTCTGCGTGTCGATTACTGATTAGCTCATTTGATCTAAACTTTTATCGGAAGTAGAGGCTTCGGTGCAGATGTAACTTTCACGCGCTGAACTTCGTCCCGAGAATACAAGAAACGGGAGCGTTGCTCGTGAGGAGGCTACGTAACAGCGGATCTTACCTTGCACCACTTGACGTGCATCTCCTAGGTCCAAAATCCGCTTCTTTAATCTTGGACAACAAGGCTTCTTCTTCTTCTTCTTCATCTAAGTATCTTGCTCTCCATCTACGGTTTGAAATCGACATGGTGGCTCATTCTCTATGTTACTTCGGAGGAGGTGAAAGGGAACAGAAAGAGTTGGATTCTTATCGCCAAAAACACTTTCCATCCCTCTCGAGTCTAACCAAAACAAAAAAGTTTGTTCTCTTTCTTTTTCAACCTTGAGCATCATCTTCCTTGTTTTCAATTCAAAACCCTGAATTGCTCTATATATGTTCTTTTCTTTTTTTGTTTGTTTCAGATTCCCATCTCCGGATGCTTTGAGGACGGAAGGACTTTGTCCTTTAACACCAGAAGAAGCCGTGCTGATGCTCGTGGCTCTTGGATTCAACCGTGAAACCCGAGTTTTTGTAGCTGGCGCACATATATACGGAGGATCAAAACGTTTAGCTGCGTTAACTAGCTTATACCCGAATCTAGTCACCAAGGAGAAGTTACTTTCTCCATCCGAGCTACAACCTTTCAAGAACTTCTCTTCTCAGGTAAATAACAAATGAAAATATTACTTTTGGCGTCCTCATTTAAGATTGAAAAATATATTTTGTTCAAAACGTTATATAATGTGTATTCGGTTTGTGAAAATAATGCACATTAAATGCAAATGATCAATTGAAATATATATAAGTCAAAACAGATTTGAGTTTTTTTTCCCTTTGGTGTGTATAATGTAGCTAGCGGCTTTAGATTTCATCGGTTGTGCTGCGGCAAACGCTTTTGCGATGACCGATTCAGGGAGCCAGTTGTCGTCTCTTGTGTCGGGTTATAGGATTTACTATGGTGGTGGGAAAATGCCGACGATTAGACCGAACAAACGGAGACTTTCGGACATATTGTTGAAGAACAATACGATTGAGTGGAACGTGTTTGAGCGGAGGGTTAGAAAAGCGATTAGACAGACAAAACATGTCTTCGCTAGACCTACTGGACGCAGCGTTTACCGTTACCCAAGATGTAGAGAATGTATGTGTAATGATCAAGACCATTGATTTTTTTTTTTTGGTTTTGGTTCGGTTTTTGAGATGGTTAACACCGGATAGTCTTTCGGTTTTATTTTGTAACGTTTTTTTTTCACCTTTAAACCGAGTAATCCTTTTTTTCCCCCTTTTCCGGCTTTGTAATAAAGTTAAAACGTTCGAGTTGAGTTTCTGTAATGAATATGGTTTTTGATTAATTGTAGCATTAATGAAGATAATATTTGGTTCGACATTCTGATTTGGCGTGAGCCGGATGATTTGCAGCTTATACGTGCTAACAGTAACATATAGAGAGACACTATCATCTAAATTTTTTTTCTTGTCAACATCATCTATATTTTTTAAATAGTTATTTTATTTTAATTAGGTTGGTTTTAGGGTTTTTGAGGTTTTAGAAGCAGTATTTTTTCAGATACTCGAAGCCCCAACAAATCTAGTATTATGGATGTTTTTGATGCGTAACAACTCCCATATTAACATCAATTAATGAAGAGAATACTAAGTTTTTGGTAGATAAGGCAAAATTTCCATAAACCACGTCAGTTAATATCAACAAGCGCAACATAAAAGAAAAAGTAAAAAACCAAACCAATAGTCAATAGACATAAACACCCGATTAGCTAAAGCAAAAATAAAAAGAAGATCAAAACCCTAGTTTAGCCGTAAACAGAGAATAGGGTATTAGAACGAAAAACCACCTCTAAGAGCAAGAACAAGATGAAGAACAGAACCACGTTCGACGTTGTAATGTTTGGCGGTTTGGTCATCAGCAAGTTGTTTCCCAGTGTAGATAATCCTTTGTTGAAGAGGAGGAATCCCTTCTAATTCTTCAATTCTTTCCTTGATCCGAGCAATTGTGTCCATTGGATCGATCTCAAATCCAATTTCTTTTCCTGTTAGAGTCTTCATTTTGATCTCCATCTTTATTTTTTTTCAGCTCAAGTTTATCTCTCTCGGTCTCTATATCTGATTTATCCTTGCCTTATGTGTGTGTGTTACATATATACGGGGACTTAAATTAACCCTTTATGGTTTTGGAATAAACCCACCGACTACAGGTTTTAACTTTTCGTTTTAGGAATAAGGTCAATTTTTTGGGGGTCACAATGAATAAGGTCAAAGAAACTAAGGATTTTGGAATACGTCCTTTTTTAAGGAAAAGGAAAATTAATAAATTAAGATATATCCATAATTTGACTTGATCAGATCAGAATCATCAGATCAATGTGTACATCCCAACTAACGTTTCAAGCGAATATGGAGAAAAGAAGAAGCCTAAAATCAAAGAATTGCTATTTTCCACAAAGAAATTGAGATTGGCTTTGAAATAATTTGCATATTAGACATTCTTTTTGTTTGTTAGTATATATTTGAAGGCATTTTCTTTGTGAACTTTTTTTTCTTGACGGCACTTTTTGTGTAGTTGGAGATTTGATTTTCATCCTAAATATATGATACTAATTCTTTGATATTATTACATGTAAAAAATATATTAATTCCGAGGTCATCTGACATATTTTAGGCATTGTTTTTCTAAATGATTCCATAGTTTTCTTAGAACGATTTTATGGTTTTAGTTATGGAAATTGTAATAAAAAATCATAGTGCAGTTTGTAAATCCATCAAAAATCATCTTCAACTTGTTCGAACTCAAATCGTTATTCAACTGTACTTACCGTTGACAAGCCTCTTGTTGTTAAACGTCGTCGTTCGGTATTCCCGCTTCCCCAGACTTCAAAATACTAACGTTTCTTGTGATTTTTAAAAAAGTATTTTTTAATTGGATTAGTGCGCTCACGCTCGAACACACAGCGCGTGACATTCTCCATTGTACTCGCTTGAATCAAAAGAGAAGGCCACGTGATACGGACGCGGAGTCCGCTGTTGCCGCCCCCACGTGGCAGCTAGCTGATTTCTGGATCAAATCTAATGATAATCGACTAGTTAATTGATAACTACTTGCCATCTACTAATTAACTTTTTTATTTATTTCATATGGACTCCTATATAACTATATTTCCATTGCATTCCAAATTTTTTTATACATGCATGTTAGTTTTTCTTTTACACGCATTTCAGTTGATTCCTCCAATAACTTCTCACATTTATTATTCTGAATAATATGTGATCATTCAGAATCAATTTACTTATATAAAAATTTTAGATAAATGTTTTCGCTAGTTAATTAGTATGTTATTCCGTCATCTTACTAAACATCATATGAAAAGAAGAATAATATGTAACATAGTAGAGATAGGACATTGTGAAAAAAGTAACAAGGATGGATGGATAGTACGCAATTAAATATATAAATGTATGGGTTTGTATTACGTAACGCCAGACAAATAAATAAAATAAATGTGAATTTAAAGCAAACCTGAGAGATAGAGAGACTATCAGGATTTCGACTTTGAAGAAAGAGCCTGAAGACAATACATACGCGGACCAACGTCACCGTATTATATTCATTCGCCCACTAATATAAAAGAAGGGAATAAATAAGAGAAAGTGACAAAGAAGCTTTTCGGTGTCAAAGGTTTTGAAAAAGCTTTTCTTCTTCCTCATCCTTCTACTTTTTATTCATCGTCCGTGTATTTTCAGCGTTTTCCACCAGTAAAAAACGGCACAGCGTCTCTATATCTCTCTTCCTTTTCTGGTTATGCCCATAGAGTAAAGATCTACCTCTCCGGTTTCTCTCTGTGCTTTTGGTTTGATTTGGAGAATACTTTTGAAGCTTCTGTCGTGGAGTGACAGTCCAAAGAAACTCTTACTTGAGCAATTTGGTTCTCCAGGTTTGTTTCAGCTTTTCTCCTTCAAATTGATATTCTCCCTTATATCTGAATAATATAATAGTTAATTAGATTGCTTCTCGAGAAGTTTTAGGAAAAGGGTATTTTCGTTGTCAAAAAGAGACGTTACTGCAGGAAAAAAAAAAGTTTTCTGGTTTTTGGGTCTGTTAGAGTTAGAGATCTTGATCAAGGAGCTTAATTCATTTCAGTTCTTATATGTATTAGTAGTTTCTCTATCATGATTTCAAAAAGTTTGCAACTTTGAATACTCTTTTATCGTTAACAACAAATCTCTGAACTCGTATGTCACTGTTCTATTAGTTCACTTTATTTTTTTCTTCTTTTTTCGTATTATTGAGTCATTAGAGGAATATGAGAATAAGAAGAACAAGAGACTTATCAAGTTTTGAAATTTAAATGAAGAGATTAAAATGGTCTCTTGTTTTTTTTTTGGGAACGCTGTGGAAATTTTCTTACCAATTCTTCTTTACCAACTTCCTTCTTTTGAAAGATTTTATGGACTTTATCATTTTCTTTTAAATCTTATAAATATAATTTTCCATATTGAATAAAGAAGATATAACAAAACACAATAAATGCATGTATATATATAAAATTAATTCTTTGCTTAAATATACCACACGGCATTGGAATGAATTTGGGGCTGAATATTTTTGTAAGTGAAGTCTTTGAATTCAAATGGGGTTAATAGATTTTAGGCCTGAATATTTTGCAGGTGAAGTGGTCGATTTCAAAGCGGAGTTTTAGAGTTGGTTGATTAAGTTGAGAGATTAAGAGATGGCAACACTAGGAGATATTGGAGTAGCTGCAACAATCAACATACTCACTGCCATCATCTTCCTTTTGGCATTTGCAATCTTGAGGATTCAACCTTTCAACGACAGAGTTTATTTTCCTAAATGGTATCTTAAAGGTATAAGAAGCAGCCCGTTGCATTCGGGTGCTCTTGTGAGCAAGTTTGTCAACGTAAACTTAGGCTCGTACCTGCGGTTCTTGAACTGGATGCCCGCGGCTCTAAAGATGCCCGAGCCTGAGCTTATTGATCATGCCGGGTTGGATTCTGCGGTGTATTTGAGGATTTACTTGATAGGGTACTAATCTTTGAACCTCTTCTTGTATCCTGCTAGCGAAAGATTCTTGCTTTTGCATGGTTTCGTCTTTAAAGTTATTGTCTTTTCCTTGTTTTCTCTGTTTTCCAGGCTTAAAATCTTTGTCCCAATAGCATTACTTGCGTGGTCGATTCTTGTACCTGTCAATTGGACAAGCGATGGGCTGCAACTAGCAAAGCTTCGTAATGTAACATCTAGTGATATTGATAAGCTATCTATCTCAAATGTTGAACGTGGATCAGAGAGGTTTGCAAATATATTCCAAAACCTCACATTAATTCTTTCTTACTTTCTCTCTATGATTTTGAAATCTGTAGCTGTTATATATTTGAAGGTTTTGGACTCACCTCGTGATGGCTTACGCCTTCACATTCTGGACTTGCTTTGTTCTAATGAAAGAGTATGAGAAAGTAGCTTCTATGCGTTTGGCATTTCTCCAGTCCGAGCAAAGGCGTCCTGATCAATTCACGGTAAAGCTACTACATGATCAGTTTTGCTTCCTGATGTAGCCCTGGATTGACCCAGTTTGCTTTCACAGGTTTTGGTTAGGAATGTACCAGCGGATCCAGATGAGTCCATTAGTGAGAGTGTGGAGCATTTCTTCCTTGTTAACCATCCAGACCATTATCTTACACATCAGGTTATTTATAGCTCATTACTCAAAAATCACTCTTTCTTTTGTTCTCGGCTTTCGTTTAAATCCTTGAACTTTATTATTCAGGTTGTGTACAATGCAAACGATTTGGCGGATTTAGTTGAGAAGAAGAGGAGCACGCAGAACTGGCTTGACTATTACCAATTGAAGTATACAAGGAACAAGGATCAAAGACCAATGATAAAGGTAATGGAGTGCTTTTCGAGACTTTCAGGCACAAACTTGAAAGAACCTTTGTATTGTCTCTAATCTGTTTTATACTTTTGTTCTTTCGGATACCAGACGGGTTTTCTCGGACTATGGGGAAAGAAAGTTGACGCTATCGATCATTACATAGCTGAGATAGAGAAACTAAGCGACCAAGTAAGTATTACTGTCTTCTCATTTCTTACTTGAAAGGTTTTCTCGTTCGGAAACAATCAAAACTGATCTATCTTTTGGCGGGTTTTTTTAGATACTGGAGGAACGGAAGAAAGTAAAGAAAGATGACAAGAGTGTAATGCCAGCAGCTTTTGTCTCTTTTAAAACACGGTGGGGTGCTGCGGTTTGTGCACAGACACAACAGTCGAGAAATCCGACCGAATGGTTAACTGACTGGGCTCCCGAGGCACGAGAAGTGTTTTGGTCAAACCTCGCAATTCCTTATGTATCTTTAACAGTAAGGAGACTCATGATGCACATTGCATTCTTCTTCCTCACCTTCTTCTTCATGATTCCAATAGCCTTTGTTCAATCCTTAGCAAGCATCGAAGGCATAGAGAAATCTGCTCCTTTCCTCAAATCCATCGTAGAGAAGTAAGGCCCTCGTTCTCTCTCCATTTTCTTGACAACTTATCTATGAATTAGATGTTAAGTTTGTTATGTTTTGCAGGGATCTTGTTAAATCCGTTATCCAAGGTTTTCTTCCTGGTATCGTGTTGAAGCTCTTTATAATATTTCTGCCAAGCATTTTGATGGTCATGTCGAAGTTCGAAGGGTTTGTATCGTTATCATCGTTAGAGAGAAGAGCGGCTTTTCGATATTATATCTTTAACCTCGTAAATGTCTTCCTCGGAAGCATAATCACCGGTTCTGCTTTTGAACAACTTGATTCTTTCCTCAAACAATCCGCAAATCAGTAAGTTGAAAGTTTCCCTCCCATTCTTTGTTTCTCTCTCAGAACATTTTTGACGATCCTCGAGCTTATGTAGCGTTGCGGCTGTCACTTGTTAGGATTCCTAGGACTGTTGGAGTGGCGATACCGATAAAAGCAACGTTTTTTATCACATATATAATGGTGGATGGTTGGGCGGGCGTTGCAGGGGAGATTCTGAGGCTGAAACCTCTTATCTTTTTCCATGTAAAGAACTTCTTCTTGGTGAAAACAGAGAAGGATAGAGAAGAAGCTATGAACCCTGGACAGATTAATTTTCATGCGACAGAGCCTCGGATTCAACTGTACTTCCTCCTCGGTCTTGTCTATGCCCCGGTGACCCCGGTTCTACTCCCTTTCATTATAATCTTCTTCGCATTGGCTTACCTCGTCTTTCGTCATCAGGTTAATAAAACAAGACTCTGTCTCTTCTTTTCAACATCTTCAAGATTCTTTTCTCTAGTCAAGATGCCAAGATTCAGTTGGTGCCAATCTACATTCACTTGTTTTCTTGTGTTTTAAATTTTGGTTTCTGCTTTTGTGACTGTCAAGAGAAGCTCCAACAGAATCACACAAATACTTCTCTACTTGCTCAATATTTATTTCCCCTGAACTTGATCGTCTTGCAGATCATAAATGTGTACAATCAAGAATACGAAAGTGGGGGTGCGTTCTGGCCAGATGTTCATGGACGTGTAATATCGGCGTTAATCATCTCACAAGTCCTTTTGTTGGGACTCATGAGCACCAAAGGAGCTGCTCAGTCCACGCCTTTCCTCATAGCCTTACCGGTCCTCACTTTTTTCTTTCACCGGTTCTGCAAAGGCCGGTACGAGCCAGCATTTCTCCGCCACCCCTTGCAGGTCAGTCAGTAAATCTCTGACATTTGTACTAAACTAGAATTCAAAACGAGGTTTTGTCTCCGGATTATTAGTTCTATATGGTTTTTGGTTGTCTTATTGATCTCATAAGGCTTGGTTTACAGGAAGCTATGATCAAAGATACACTGGAACGAGCAAGAGAACCGAACTTTAACCTGAAACCTTATCTTAAGAAAGCATATATCCATCCGGTTTTCAAAGACGATGACTATGAAGATGGTCGGTCTGAGATTTCTGGTTATTGCCTGGAAGATATGGACGAAGAATATGTTACTGTGCCAACAAAACGTCAGTCCCGGATAAATACGCCGGTGGCTAGTCATGCTAGCCGCGGTTCTTCGCGTTCACCATCATAGGGATAATCAAAACCATTGAATTTCACTTAACCGGATTGGTTTTATACGGTACAGAAGAAACGGAATTAACCATGATGGGATTTTTGTTTGTTCACTCAAGATTTTGTATATTGTACACAATTTATTTTATTTTGGTTTCGACGTTTGAGTTGCTTTTTCGTTGTCCGAAAACCGAGTAAAATTATACTCCTATAAACTACTACTAGACTTAGTAAAATCATGCTGTAAAAGTTGTCGAAGGAAATGAAAATCAATAAATGCTGAGGAATCTATCCTTTTTGGTTTTTGCCCAACCATAGAAACAACATCATCTGTCGATAAGGCCAGCACCGAACTTTTTTCTACTTTTAGTATACTTTTTAAAAAATTATGCGTGGATTGTAAGCCGTTAAAGTTCTATAAGTGAATAAATCTAACGTCAAAAACACTACATTGCAGATAAAAAAAAATTGTGTATGGCAGAAAATTTTATCAAAAATTAGCTGTCTCCGTAAATGCTAACAAATCAAAAACTTTCTGACCACCATAATAATAAATGCAAAAATAGTAAATATCCAGGAGATTATTTGCTTTATTTGCTAGATTTAGATACAGTGTACGCTAGTTTATTTCCACCTAAGTATAGAAAAAGGTATTTCCTTCTGTGCTGAGAAAAAGGGGAAAAAAACATTTCTATATTTTTCTAATTAGAATAGTTGACCAAAATTGTAGAAAAATAGTTGCAATAGTATAAATATATATACATTGTATATAAACAATATATACACTGTATATAAACAATATATACACTGTATATAAACATATCCTTATAAAACAAAAATCTATATATATATGACGTCTAATTCTGCATTTATTTGTAGGATTATCCATTTGTTTCGGGTAAAGAATAGTTGCTTTCTTTTGTAGGACGAGTGCAGCGTGACTCTCACGCGCGGACAGAATCGTTTTTGCCGTACGTGTGTGTGAGAATCGGGAAGTATTAAAACAACATCGACTGTAAGAAGCAAGCATATTATTTTTAATTGAGAAAAGCTAGAAGCTTTAGCTTTGGTGGATGTGTCCGAGCGTGTATCGGTGCTTCGGTTCGGTGAGCCATTAAAAAAGAGCCACGCGCTCATCCACGTACGGTCCGATTCAGTCGCTACGTTAGAAGCGGCTGTTTAAACGTTAGTATTATTATTATTTTTTTCATTGACTGTATTAAGATTTTGTACCTTTTATGGATGTTACCCATTTAACTCTTTCTTCTTCTTCTTTCTCTTCCTTCTTTGAATGAAAGAAAAAAGTTTCAAAATATCTTTCTTTTCTTCTATAATTTCAGTGAATAAGGAAAATTTAGGCGTTTCATTGATATCATGTCTGCCGAATCGTGTAGCTGAGTCCAGGTTTATTCGTCGTTCGTTAGGAAGAAGTCGTCTTTGAACAGTTTTTCATTGTATCAGAGAGGTGATGATGCTACTCTCTCCTCCTACCCTGTTTCGTCATTTCTCCTTTGAATATCTCATTTCTTTTGCGTCTTGAATATAATATCATGCTTCGGTTTCGTTAAGTTCTGTTCTTGGGAGGTCTTTTCATTTACCTATTCTAGACTCGAGTTAATTAATCACTGTTTGGTTTGTTTCTTTGACATTAGGGTTCTTAAGAACTGTATAATGATTCAATAACTCATTTCGTAATGTGTGGAACCATAATCGTTTTATTGGAGAAAATTAAGATTAATTGAGTGACTCTTTATGAATTTCTGAAGCTTTTGGTTATTGGACATTTGGATTAAGCAGGTGAAATTTGAGAAGAATGGAGGTTGTAGTTGCTGCTAATGGAGTAAATCCCAAGCATAATGGTCCAATGGAGAGCAAACCGGAATCTTTACAAGATTCTTGCCCGGAGAAGAAGCAACCGGTTAAGCCAACAAGTTTGAGCAGTAGTTCAGATATAGAAGAAGATAGCAGTGTGGGATCTCCGAAGCGAGTGTCTAATAAAAAACGGAAACGGTCTATAGCTGATGAAGGTAAAGCTGGTAAAACCAAATCTTCAAGAAACAAGAGAGCTGCAAACAAACGAGATTTACGCGACGAAAGAAATGGTGATGCTGATGAAAAGAAACTGAAGCAGAGAAGCTCTGTGAAAAGAAGAGGGATAACAGAGAAAGAAGAAGAGGAAAGGGAGCAAGAACTGAAACGAGTTCCTTTCATTAAGGCAACAACTCGTAGCAGGAGCCGGAATTGTTTGGATGTAGATGCTGTTAACAGTTCCTGTTCACATTCTGAGTCTGAATTATCAGATTCTCATGTGGAGGACGATAAGTTTAAGGACTGCAGAAGCATGACAAGGAGTTTAAGGGTAACAACATTGTTCTTACATTATGTGATAATGCACTGAACTTTCTGTCTGAAATTGATGTTTTCTTTCTTCTTCTTTTTTTCTTTTCACTTACACAGGCAGATTTGGGAGAGCTTGCAATTTGCCATCAATGCTCTAAAGGAGAAAGAAGATATCTTTTCATTTGCACCTTTTGTGAAGAAAGATTGTATTGTCTTCCATGTATAAGGAAATGGTATCCTCATCTGTCCCAGGATAATGTCATCGAGAAATGTCCTTTTTGCCGTGGAAGTTGCAACTGTGGCATATGTTTGCAGTCAAGTGGATTGATCGAGGTATCATTGTATTGTAACAGATGATATGATTCTTTTTCTTCTTATTAAGACTCGCAAGATTGATACATATCTGTTTGTCTTACAGACATCAAAGAGGATGCTCAGTAATTACGAAAGATTTCATCATCTCCAGTACTTGATTGGATCGATGCTTCCGTTCCTGAAAAAGTTTTGCAAAGCGCAAGATGAAGAAATTGAAATTGAGGCAAAGATTCAAGGTATATCGATCTTCTGCTACTATACTAAGAGGAGATTAAATATTGGGCAAGATAACATGTTGTTTGTTCTATATAGGATTAATGACTTCTCAAGTTGATATATCCGAGACTCTATGCTCAAATGAGGAGCGTGTCTTTTGGTAAGTATCATCTTCTATATATGCTGAAGTGTTATATAACTATGCTATTTTTTTTTCTTATTACTGAAGTATCATTTGTGTTGCAGTAACCACTGTGCAACCTCAATTGTTGACTTGCATCGAAGCTGCCCAAAATGCTCTTATGAACTTTGTCTCAACTGCTGCCAAGAGATCCGTGGAGGAACGTTTTCAGAACGCCCTGAAATGAAGTCAGAATTTGTCAATAGAGGAAGCCAATATATACACGGCGAAGATGGAGAACCAAGCTCTTCTACTGTTCCCGAGGTTGAAGCTAATAATCCAGTTCCATCCATTAAGTGGAATGCTGATGAAAATGGAAGCCTAACGTGTGCGCCAAAAGAGATAGGCGGTTGCGGTGATTGTGTTTTGGAGCTTAAGCGAATCCTACCGTTAACTTGGATGTCAGATTTGGAGCGAAAGGCAGAGATATTCTTAGCATCTTGTAGCATTGATCCAACAATGTCAAATTGCAGTTGTTCTTCTGAATTGGAGATGAGTTTGATGAGGAAAGCAGCTTCGAGGAACGGATCAAGTGACAACTACATCTACTGTCCTGATTCTTTTGATGTCCTGAAGGTAGAGGAGCTTCTGCATTTCCAAGCGCATTGGTCCAAAGGCGAACCAGTGATTGTTCGAAACGCTCTTAACAACACAGCAGGTTTAAGCTGGGAGCCAAAGGTAATGTGGCGAGCTTTATGCAAGGATGTTGATTCAACAACTAGCTCCAAGATGTCTGACGTCAAAGCAATCGATTCTTTAGCTAATTGTGAGGTAAAAAAAGTCTGTTTTTTTGTCGGTTTTTAAAATGTGTTCGAGAAGCTCTAAAAGAACTCAACTTCTTTTTCATACAAACTCAGGTGGAGATCAAAACTCGAGACTTCTTTGAAGGATACAGCAAAGGAAGAACATACCGTAACCTCTGGCCCGAGATGCTGAAGCTGAAAGACTGGCCTCCTTCAGACAAGTTTGAAAACCTTTTACCTCGTCACTGCGATGAGTTCATTTCAGCATTACCTTTCCAAGAATACAGCGATCCTAGATCAGGCATTCTCAACATTGCTGCAAAGCTTCCCGAAGGACTTCTTAAACCAGATCTTGGTCCAAAAACTTACATTGCGTACGGGAATTCAGATGAGCTCGGGAGAGGCGATTCAGTCACGAAGCTTCACTGTGATATGTCAGATGCAGTAAGCTTTCTGAATTGTTCACACACTGTTGGTTAAAAGATGTGTGTGTGTGTGGGTGTGTGTTTAAGTACATAACGGTTTTTTGTTTGTAGGTTAATATTCTCATGCATACGGCTGAAGTAAAACTAAGTAAGGAGCAACTGTCTGCAATTGAAGCTCTGAAGCAGAAACACAAGCAACAGAATGAAAAAGAGCTTCAGGAGCAGAATGATTTAGACAGAGGAGAGATTGTTAATGATGAAAATGGGTTTCATCATGATGAAACAGGCAGTGCGCTTTGGGACATATTTAGAAGAGAAGATGTTCCTAAGCTTGAAGAGTATCTTAGAAAGCATTGCAAAGAGTTCAGACATACTTTTTGTGCTCCTGTTACAAAGGTAGTAATCAATATAATCTCGGAAACGTTTTTATTTTCCGAGCTCGATATTACTGTACTGATGGAGGCTTCTTTGGATAGGTTTATCATCCAATTCATGACCAGTCGTTATTCTTAAACGTGGAGCAGAAAAGAAAACTCAAGGCGGAATATGGTATGATGCCTATAACTGTAACAACTGTCACTTTTGAGGTTATTGACGTTTTGATTCGTATGTATTTTTGGTTTGTTTGAATTGAAGGGATTGAGCCATGGACATTTGTACAAAAGGTAGGAGAAGCTGTGTTTATTCCCGCGGGTTGTCCTCATCAAGTTCGGAATCTCAAGGTTATTTTGAAAAATTTTCTGCTTTAATAACTAGCCTTTTCTCATTATTTGACGAACATAACTGATTTTTTTTGGTTTGTTGCGGATTTGAAACAGTCGTGCACAAAGGTGGCTGTTGATTTTGTATCACCAGAGAACATTCATGAGTGTCTGCGTTTGACTGAAGAGTTTCGACAACTCCCTAAGAACCACAAAGCCAGAGAAGACAAACTTGAGGTGATTTTATCAGTGGTTATCAATGTTCTTACTTAATATTGCTGACTGGTGTTTTACTCTTTTATATCTCTTTTTGTGTCATCCGAAACAGATAAAGAAGATGGTGATCTACGCCGTCGAACAATCCTTGAAAGAGCTGGAGACATTACTGCCAGAGTTAAGCTAAAAGCTTGAACTTTTGTTGTGACATATTGTTCTCAGACTTTTTAGTAAGAAGCAGCAAATTTTGTATATTGTAAAGCCATGGCGATTGTAGTTGGCTTCTTGGCTTTAGTATGCTGTTATGCAAATGATTCCCATTTTTTGTGGGTGTAACCTTTTGGTGAAGGTCATTTTGAATTGGAAGCCATTTTTTTGTGGCAAATGATAATTAACTTATGTACTTTGCATTGTTTTCGGAGATTTTATGGTACTGGAATACCATGATCATAATAGTTGTAGCTCGTGATGAGATCTTTCAGTTAAAAAATTAGTTTACAAGATTTATAAAGTTATTGTTTTGGACCTTAAAATTTGGATTGTACTGATAGAGCTGCAACGGTATAATTTGGAAAAATGACTTTTAAAATCAAATAAGTTAATAATAATGTATTCTCTTCCTTGGATTTCGTTTGAACTTTTTTGTTGGTAGTTTGGTTTTGTTTAGGTTATAATAATAACTTAAAAAGAAACTGTTAAACCTTTCTTTGGATAATATTTTAAATTTGACTAAGGATAATAAATTTTCTTCACTAATGGTCTCTAGTCAAAAAAATTCTTGGTTGATTTTTATTAATTTTGTAAAACATTTTCTTCAATAGTGAAGTTTTAAATTTTAATTATCGCTTGCCTATCTCAAACGAAATACTGTAGTACAATTTTGACCTGGAATTATATTGGGGTCCCACTAAACTTCAAACATGTTACGTGGACTGTTACAGGAAAACGACAGCGTTTAAAAGTTTCTACATCTACCATCATCATCGTCCTTGTTTTCTGTCTTGTTCTCTCTTTCAATTCCAAATATGTTTTAATGCCATTTTTTTCGGTTTCTCCTGGAAATTTTTGACTTCAAAAACCCTAAACGAATATAAAAGTCTCCATTACAGCGAGACACTCCGGATGCTGATCGCTCGAGACGGTGAGTGATCGCAATTTTCCGGAGGGTACAATGACGAGAAAATCGCAGCTCCAGGCGAATCATCCAGTGTCACGTCGCGGCTTCGTATGGCTTGGATGGAAGCTCATTATCTCTTTCTCCGTCGCGTTATGCCTTCTTGCTCTCCTCAGGATCCACCTGCAGTACCGTTCCGTTACGACGACATTGGTGCTGCTCTCCGTCGCTGAATCTCGTATCCCACCGGTCCGCAGATATTCCGGCGACCGTCCTAAGGTCGCCTTTCTCTTCTTAGCTCGGCGTGATCTCCCGCTTGATTTTCTGTGGGACAGATTCTTCAAGGTTGGATTTTTAGACTCCTTTGTTTGTCACTCACTTGTGAATGTTTTCTAATATGGTAATTTGGCAGGGCGTCGATCAGGCCAATTTCTCCGTCTATATACATTCTCAACCTGGTTTCCTTTTCAATGAGCAAACAACGAGATCTCAGTTTTTCTATCATCGCCAGTTGAACAATAGCATCAAGGTGAGTGGTTCATTTTTCTGAAACTCGTCAGGGAATGTTATGGAAGATCAACATAGTTATTATCTGTTGTGCATTTGGCTCTTACATGTTTCTAAAATTGTTTAAAAGATCAATGTTTGCTTGATAACGTATCAGCAGAGATCTAAAGGAAAAGCCTTTTTGGCATGGTTGTAGGTAATATGGGGAGAATCAAGCATGATTGCAGCGGAGAGGTTGTTGCTTGCAACTGCTTTAGAGGATCACGCAAATCAAAGATTTGTTCTTCTCTCTGACAGGTGCGGTTATGTCTGAGCACGTTTAACCAAGGACGTCCTTTGTTTGATATTTCCATGCCATTTATCTCTTTACTCTATCTTGCATATGATTAGTCGGCTATCACTGGTTAGTCAATTACAGCTTCCCTTGAGCTTAGCTGCTAATGCAGGAGCGGACTTGTGAAGTACAAAACACACATGCATATTACTCATTTTATGTTCTCACACTCTGAGCTCTCGCTTCACTTTCCTTCTACTTTCTGTTTTGCAGATGTGTTCCGTTATATGACTTCGGCTATATATACAGATATATTATCTCTTCACCGAGGAGTTTTGTGGATAGGTAGATTGCAAGTCTGGATTTTTTTGAGATTTCTCAGTACTTGTTAATATGTTAGTGGAACCATTTGACTGATATGGCCTACTGATAGCTGGTGTATACTAAGAGGAGTTATCTAGATGTTGATTACTGTGTTTTTCTCTATTTGCAGTTTTCTTCATACTAAAGAGACACGGTACAGTGTGAATATGTCTTCTGTGATATCTGAAGAGAAATGGCGAAAAGGATCCCAGGTATCTTCGTTATTTTGCTTTTGAAACGAACATCATAGTATTGATTGCGTTCTAAGATACCCTAGTTCCTTGTGAAAAATTAAATATCAGAGCGAGAGGGATAGGGTTCCTTTGCAGGTCATGAATTTTTTAATCTCATCCTAGCTTTATATATTGCAGTGGATATCTGTGATCAGAAGTCATGCCGAGGTCATTGCTAATGATCGTATCGTATTCCCAGTTTTTAAGAAATTTTGCAAGGTAAAGATCAGGCTTTATGTGCATTCATGTTGTTACCGCTTGGTTTCCATTGAGTAGCAATAACCATTAAGATTATCTTTTAGCGTTCTAATGTCGATCTTAATTCCTTTTAGCTGAAGAAACAGCAGATTATTTGTTGACTTCTCTTTCAATTTGCAGAGAGCTCCACCTTTAGGTTCCCAAGAGGCATGGCTGTTTCTTGTAAGTGATACTTCAAAGTTGGCATTTTTTTAATAATATCAGCAGCTTGAACTTCGATTCATGTGGATTCTATATCTTGAAGTCTACGACACTTCTCTCCGTTGATATGCCTCTTTCTTTGTCAATCAAATGGCGTATGGTTAAACCTTTGACGTTTGATGTGAACTCAGAAACAGAACCGGCGGAACTGCATCCCCGATGAACACTATGTGCAAACATTGCTTACGGTAATCATACCTTAAAGAAAAAATCTCTCCCATTTTTGTTTCTCTTCTTAATCCAAAAAGTTCCATATTAGTTATGTAATACGAACTGATTTTTTTTTCTCTCAGATGCGTGGACTAGAGAGTGAAATGGAACGAAGAACACTGACATACACTGTATGGAACGTTTCGGGTACAAAATATGAAGCCAAATCTTGGCATCCCGTCACTTTCACATTTGAAAACTCCGGCCCTGAGGAAATTAAAGAAATACAGGTACATGATTTCTTACTTGTGATTAACATCACAACCGTAATGGATCTTTGTCCTTTGAGTAATCAATGGTTCCTTTTTTCTTGGAACAGAAAATAAACAATGTCTATTACGAGTCGGAATCACGAACAGAATGGTGCAAGGCCGACTCAAAACCCGTCCCGTGCTTTCTCTTTGCAAGGAAATTTACCAACGAAGCTGCTACGCGTCTTGTGAGCGAAGGACTAATAGGATTATCAGAAAACATAACCTTATAAGTTATTAAGCAAGTTTTTAGGTTAACTGAGAAAAGGCAAACATATCTTACAGTTACAGGGCAACCAACTGAGTGTTATACAATAGAGTAGGAAATAGCATTGTTACATCACTCATGAGATCAACCAACTAAAGATCCTTTACTTACTTTTGAATTTGATTTGTGTTAAAGTTTTCTATTAATATGCCTGAAGAAACTGGCTTTTAATAATATATGTTATCAGCATCATTACACCATCAGAACAGCAGATTTTATTCTTCCTCGAAACTGGTTTTCGTGTTTAAATTACAGTTTCGACTTTTGCAGCAGTATACTTCAGTTCTTCTTAGGATACTCTCTTGCCCCGAAAATAGTCGATCCTATTCTCACATTTGTGCTTCCAAGTTCAATCTGCAGTCCCAAAATCAATAAGAACACTCTTAACATTTGGAGCAGAACATAACTTTTTACTTCAATCAACAGCATGGGTTAATCAAAAACTTACGGCTAACTCGAAGTCACCGGACATCCCCATCGATAGCTCACATTGCTCCTCTGGTATTCCAAGCTCCTTACACACTTCACTTCTGCATTTCGCAAGCATCTACACATATAATAAGAAAGAAAAGAGAGCCTCTGTTAAGTGTTCCCTTAACGTTACCAAAAAATATTTAGGTTCAGTTCATATGATATAACCTTGAAATTCTCTGGGGTTGAAGTATAGTCAGCCATCCCTATCGTCATCAAACCAGAAAACTCAAGATTCGAGCAGGCTTCCTTTACGTGCTTTGCTAGTCCTACGCATCCTGAGGGTTCCACTCCGAATTTCGCTGCAAGTATCAGTGAGATGGTCATGTAAAAAATAGCACAAAGAAACGTGGTTGTGGAAGCATTTACGTTCGATGCGAAGAAAAAGTTGTAGATTCCTAGATTCTTACACTCTTCGCCACTGGTATTCACTTGGACCAAGACCTTCAAAGGCTTTCTTCCGATGTTCCCAGCCACACGATCAAGCATATTTGCAATCTATGAAGCAAAATGTAATTAGAGATAGCCAGTGATTGTCACAATATTCCTCACGTTTTTCCTCTATAACAACTAAATAACAAGTTACAAGATTGGTTTCAAAGATCCCCGAGGCTGCGCTCTCTCATAAGTAGTTGTTACCAAATCTAATAAAGTAACTGTTTTACGTTGGAAGAGTTCCTTTAACAAACCCGCTTAAGTCTTTGTATTTCCAGCAGATTGTTATACATTTTGATCTTATCTAACTCTCAATGCATTTTTACTCGTAATCACATCCACGAAATCCACGACATTGCCATCCCAAGACCCACAGCAGATTCAACAAACATTTTATCTCAGTCTATAGATTCAACCACCTGCAGTGCTGTTACCCAAAGATCCTGATTATTTGTTTCTTTTCTTTTAACACCTCGAAAGAACGCTAAGATAGTTACAAACCAATATTTACCTTTTCATCATCGACACTTTCCACCATGACAAGGTTAGGCACTCCAGCTGATCAAACAGGCAAACACATGAAACAGTTAAGAAATAGAAACATATCAAAGACATATAAGAAATTCAGTAATACACTCAACAGAGAGGGAAGAGATTTAAAGACTTGAGTTTTGCACCCAATTCAGTTTATGCATATCAATGTAAAAAAGTCAAGTAGAATAAAAACCAATGAAGAAGCAATCAATTACTTAGCAAAGGCTTCACTTTATTGCTCTGCAGATTTCCAATGAAATGCCATTCTATATCTTCAGGTAGCTGCGCGCAAAAGAAACAAATGATCAGACTTTATGAATCCTACAGTGCCAAAAGTTTCAAACTTTTCAACTGATTCGAACAAACCAGAGAACCTGAGGCGCCTTCTCAATGATCTCTTGCACATAGTTCTCTCCAAAAGACCTATGACCAGCGTCGTACACTTGACGTATCAGAGAAACTGGTTTCGTCTTGCTCACCGCTACGACTCGTATCCGATCCGAGACGCGACCCGCTTTCTCCGCCGCCTGATTTACCCGCTGAAACACCGATCGCAAAGCCGCCACGCCATCCATTGCTGCCGCCGCCATAGACGGTTCCGCCACGTGTCCTGACTGCTCGTTCTTGGGCTTCTCTTCGTTTTCGAGATCGTTCATCGAAGGCTAATAGTTATTTTTATCACACTCTCTTTTCTGGTCACAGTTTTGTGGTAGAGAAATGCGGAGAGGGAGACGTGGGTTATACGCTGCGTTTTGATGCAGCTATTCGTTTGGAAAAAAACGGGAAAAATTATTATAAAAATTAATCCATTGCCGGGGTTTCGAACCCGGAAGGCACATGGTTTAACCATTGTGCTACAGTGGAACTTAATTTTGTGAATTAACAGTTATAGTTGTATATCTCTAATAAATGGGCTATAAGATTTCTCTGTGGTACAGCGTTTCTTTATGCGATAGAGGTGGAACTAGGCCTATATTGAAGCGTTTGTGTTATATCGTGGACGTGGACGATTGAATTGCATACTGTCCTACTTCAACTGTTTCCTACGCAGGAACAAAAACTATCCATTACCGAGAGTTTGAACTCGGAATTTCAGGCTAGAGGTGGGAACAAAGAATATATCTTGCATTTTGAAGATAGCTGTGATCCGTTCTCTTCTATATGGATCAGCATTTTTCAATTCGATCAGTTATGTAATTATCTGGATATCCGAATATCATCAGTTCTCTAATCTCCAATTTCCAATTTCTACCGATTCTTTTCACTTTGTAAAAATAAAAAATAATTCAAATTCAAAATTAATATAAAATAACAGATATTTTATTATAAGCAAAAAAGTTATTTATTTCTTACTTTTCATAAATAAATAATTAATTTAGTGAAAAATTGCATTAAACATGATAATTATATAATTTATATATAGATATATACTGGATTTGAGCATATATATGTCTTTAAAATTTTGAATATTTGTGTTATATTTTGTTTTAAAGGATATTAATATTTATTTTACTTTGCTAGATGATCAAATCAAGATGGATAGCAGATCAGATCGAATTTCATGGATATTTTATTCATCCCTATTTCATCCAAAGAAATTCACTTTATGATTGCTGGAAATATTTTCGTAGAAAAGATATTTGTATTTTTGTGAAGGAAAGATATTTGTGAACGAGTTTATCTATCTAAAGACCAAGAGTCAAACCCTACATACTCGAGTGCTCTTATAACAGCTTTAAGTTTGGTTGTGTCAACTTTTAACAGCGATTCATGTTCCTTGTGTTACAGGCTTACAGCTGTTGATAGATATGACGATAATTGTGGTACGTACGTAAGAAAATTATATGAAGTGAATTTTGTTATGTTAACACGTTCTTGACGTATTAATCTTTGTGACTTATAAGTATCGTAGTGTCTCATTCTCATATAACTAACCGCTAAATTATACCACGGTTTGTCTTAGATCTATCTTTCTTTTTTTTTTTGTTCAAATCTTTGATCTATTATCTCAATCCTAAAATTTCACTGAGAACTAATCGTTTTAAGTTTGTAGGTTCTTAAAATCGCATTTGTCTCCGTTGATATATACTAAGCATGTCAAAGCACTAAACCTGTATAACAACGACGGTCGTTAATTTAATTGGAATAATACGAATTAAGTCTAAGAGTTATAAAGACTGAATGACACTTGAAATGGATTTAGTGATTTACATTACATATTTTATTCTTGAGTTTGAGTTTGAAGGATTATAGGCTTGGTAGAAAAATTCCTAACTTTTTTCTTATCCACAGTCTTTCTGGTAGCCATTCTTTGTTGTTGTTGTTAGCAACTAACTTATTTACAGTAAGAACATTTTCAGCGGTAAAGTTTTTAAGTGAATATCTGAAGGGAAAAAAAAAATCGATCATAAGATATTTGTCTATAAATTCTTTAACCAGCTGAAAATTTGTGAGTCATTTATTTCCACAAATGAAACTAAAAATTAATTATTCAATAAAATATATTAAAACTCCAAAAATGAAACTAAAATTTAATTAATAAATTATATTAAAACAATATTATTTTATGCCGTAAATATAGTTATTTTGAGATAGTATTGGCCGGAGATGCGAAAAGACCCATATAAGCCACGTCTGAGTATGGTTTGTTGACAATTTTTAGGATTACGGTATATTTTATCAAGTGGAAGCAATCCTTTTTGACTGATTAATTATGGCATACTTTATTGAATCGCAACTTTTATTAAAATTTTATTATTACTTTATTGAACAAGTATCCAAGATTTACATCTCCTTAAGATGTCTCTCTTCAAAAATCTAATTTATGCAAATTCAACTCTAACAGTCAGTGAAACTGCATGCCGCTAGGAAGAATAAAACATGTATACTGCTTGTACTTTGTAGTGTTCTGAGGAGCCATATGTGAGTCCTTTCTTCCACTTTCTAAACCCAATAGATTAACTAAAAACAAAAAAGATGAATAAAAGGCAAAATAATTTCCCGCGCGTAACCGGCCGGGCATCAACCCCAAATTTCACATGGTCAGTAAAATTATTTGTAGCAGATTAGGTACGCAAATATATTATTTATCAAAGTTATTCCATAAGGAGTCAACGCCTAATCGAGTGCTCTTATAACGGATTTTAGTCAAGTTTGGAGAAAGATTCATGTTCCGTGTGTTACGGAAATATTGTATTTGTCTATATGGTCTTTTCTTATTATCTCCATAGATATTAAAACTAAATCTGAATGCTTCTTAAAATCTTAAAGATTCTTTCGTACGTAAACATGGAACCGTAAGTGCGCACACACGCAAATATACGTGGTACTAAAATAAAATAACCAATGGTCGTAGTAATAACTAATATCAATATATAAATGGACATATATATCAAATGATTCACAAGGCATATCGATATCTATTTATTGTTAATAGATTATAAATCGAAATTGATGAAACTGGAAATCAAAATCGGATTCCTCTTTTTTGAAAACTTGATTACACTTTACTCAACTTAAACCAAAACCAATCCGATTTAAAATGGGTTCGGCTTATATTGAATGTACCCGATCTATATATATATTTGAATGTATCAAAATAAGTTAGTAAAATGACATTTCAAAACTAATATCTTATATTTAAAATGGACATGGAGCTTGAGTGATTTATAAAAGTCATGATCCAATTAATTTATGACAAATTAGTTTTGAAATTAAAATTCTCTTAAACATTGAAATTTAACATAAAGAAAGAACAAAACCCCAATTAATAATTGGTTTAGTTTGGATACAAAAATCCATATATATCTTAAAATATCTCTGATATCTCTAGTGGGAAAAACATTTATTTTGGAAAAAAAAATATATATGAAAAACATTTCTTTTAAAATATCTCCGATATCTCTAGTGGGAATAATATTTTCTTTTGTCAAGCTAGTGGGAAAAACATTTCTTCAAAATATCTCCGATATGTAGCTGTCAAAAAAGAAGGAACTCGGATATCTCATGGATTGGTTCTATGCAAACCTTTTTATATGTTACAAGCTAAACTGTATTAATGATGATGAAGCTGTTCGTACTTCCGACGTTGTGGCGATTAGTTTAAACTTCGCCCCAAAAAATTTCCCTGTTAACTCAAAATAAAAATTATATTTCGCTAAACTCTTTAGAGATGGCCAAATGAATTTCATGTGTTACTTTTGTTCTGCCTAATTTAGAAATTTATTGAACTTTTTCTTCGCGAGCCTAACTCGTTTATTCTTCTGAAATTTATAACCCTTCGAAATTGACCACTCCACTAAATGAGTATCAAAAAGTCAAATAATTTTCTTAGAAGACCTAACTTTTCAAAACCTTCTTCGTTGACCTATGCATCATTCTCTCGTGTATAAATACCATTCTCGTCCTTTGTTACTCTTCATCCAAATAAATTCATACACATTCAAACACACGCAAACACATTCCGATACAAAAATAAAAAATCTATTTGCAATTTCTCTTCTTTAATTTCTTGAAAGACGACAAAAGAATAAGAATGAATACATTCAAGATATCTTATTTCGTTGTGGTGCTCATAATGGTCTTAGCCATTGCTATAACACTTAGCGAACCGCTAAGGGTTGAGGCGAACCACCGAGACCGATATGGTCGGTTGATAGCGTCTACACGGGGGAAAAAAGGTGGGAACCGTACAAGTGCATTGACATGTGATAAAAGCCCCAAAGTATGTCGTCTCAAAGGCAGTTCAGGCCGTGATTGTTGTCGTAAGAGGTGTGTGGACTTGAGAACCAACAAATTGAACTGCGGAAGATGTGGGAAAAGCTGTCAATACTCGGAGATTTGTTGCAACGGATATTGTGTAAACCCGATGTTTGATAAGAGACATTGTGGAGGTTGCTTTAAGAAGTGCAACAAAGGGAGATCGTGTGCCTATGGGATGTGCAGCTATGCTTAAAGAATCAATGGGGGTATAAAGGTTACTGAGAAAGAGAAGTTTAATTTTGTTGGTTCAAATTGGATTACATTTATATTACAATCTGAAATATAAAAAAATATTTTATCTAGCTTAAATAAGAAGGGTGGTCATATTGTTATTAAAATTCGAAAGGGTCTTGTAAAAGTAAAAGTTTGTCATTACTATTGTATTATTGTTTAATTTTTATGTCCATCTGTTACAAACCAATATTGTATTAATCTTCAATAACGTTTCAATTCTTATGTATAATATTATTATTATTATTATTATAATGAATCCTAAGAATACAGTATCACAAAGTTAGAAGGTGAAATAAAATGTTGCATTCAATAGCCTTTTTGTCCCATTTTAATAGGTTTTGGTGTGCTGGATGTAATTATTACAAAAAGGAATATAATATCAAAGAATATTTAAGCTCTATTTTTTTTTTTACTTTTTAACTTTGAGCTCTAAAATTTTGAGGAACGGCTTTGTTCTTGCGCCAAAAAAGGCTGAATCTCCTTTAAGATGTTTAAGCAGATGAGTCTTGTTGGAGAAGACGGAATAACAAGGTTGATAGGATTTTAGAGAGCTCCAGTAGAATTCATCTCATTATTTTATTATATACATATATATCTATATAATACATCTACCACATATCGTTTAATTTATCCGTACATATCATTTTTTTTAATCGTCCCGTACATATCATTTTTGTTATTAAACAAAAAAAGAGTTATAGTTAAAAATGGATAAAAATGAAATAAATCATATTTCCTCTGTTTAATATAAAAATATTATTAATTATCTATTTAAATATAATTCAACCAATAGTAAAATAAATTACAAAATACAAATAATTAAAAAAATAAAAACTTAATAAGTTTTGCATTGAAAACTGAAAAGAACAATTAATTTAAAATAAAAAAATTTATCTAGAAAGACAACTAATATATAACGGAGGGAGTAATTTTTTTTTTCAAACATGCTATTCCCCAATAACAACATGTAAAACACAATATTTTCTACAGTTTAACTTCTGATGATAATTAACCATATTGGTCTCTTTTCCTTCTGATTTGAGTCGTCTAATCATTTCAAAACAAGTGATAGAATCAGAAATGGAATAGTCTTACACAAAAATACTCTGTATATTTATTTTATATACCTAAAGTCTATTTTACATAAATTTTGAATGTTTCAGTAATCATATTTTTTGCCTTAAAAATCCGACATTACCGTATTCCCATTTTACGATCTATAAGAAAGTGAAAGTGAATGTACGGATTTCGGCGGAAGTTGCCTTTTCCGCCTATTACAAAAGCGATGATAATGCCATTTGTTAATTGCCGTCTCAGATAGTATTCTATATAGGTTTCTTAAATATTATTACTCGTTTTCAGTCGTATTCAAACAAAAGAGCATTATAATTATATTAAACAAGTTGACGTACAAATTCCAAAGTCAAACCAACCCATCGTCATCTCAAGCTCGTGCAACCACGTCTACCTATAACTAAGAGCATCGACCAAAGAAGTACTTGTATAACATTTTAAAATTGAAATGATGAGATAACTTTCATTTCATTAGTCAGCGCTATCCGTGTGTCCCACCTTCTCATCTTTCATTCATATACTTAAATGCAAATTTATGATATATATACGTCTATAGATACTGATATGATGTGTATATTGTCTGGCTCATATATATGTCGTGTATATATATTTGCACACACATAGTTCAAATCAACCTCCCATCTTCAAGCAAAAATGGCTTCTCTCTTGTTAACAGTTTCACTTCTCTTCGCAGCTTTTTCTTATCCTCTTGTAGAGGCTGCTTATAGTAATTATTACACCAACCCAAAACCATTACTAAATCCAATCGATTCTTGCTGGCGTAGAAACCCTAATTGGGCATCTAACCGTCGCGCTCTAGCCGATTGCGCGGTAGGGTTCGGGAAATCCGCGGTAGGGGGAAAATATGGGTCGATCTATGTGGTTACAAACCCATCGGACAACCCTGAAAACCCTAGACCCGGAACCCTAAGACACGCCGTGATCCAATCTAAACCGCTATGGATCACATTCGCACGTGACATGGTCATAGTGTTGCAAAACGAGCTCATCATGAACAGCTATAAGACGATCGACGGAAGAGGAGCCAAGGTGGAAATTGCATACGGGCCATGCATAACGGTCCAACATGTGAGCCATATCATTATACATGGGATAAGTATCCATGATTGTAAACCGGGTAAGTCGGGTCGAGTGCGGAGCAGCCCGACCCATATTGGAAGCCGGAAAGGATCGGACGGTGACGCGATCGCCATATTTGATTCTTCACATATTTGGATCGATCATTGTTTCTTTTCTCGGTGTCAAGATGGTTTGATCGATGTGCTTCATGCTTCGACGGCCGTCACTATCTCTAATAATTACTTCACACAGCATGATAAAGTAAGTATTTATATTTTACATATCGTAAGACTAACTTTTACAAATGTTGAATATGTTTTGAATATTGATGGTATTTTTCATCTGTAATTATGAAGGTGATGTTGCTCGGGCATAATGACAATAATGTGGAAGATCGGAATATGAGAGTTACAATTGCATTCAACCATTTTGGACCGGGTCTCATTGAGAGGATGCCTAGGTATACATTATATACGTTATCAATGTTTTAACAGAATGGTATCTAGAAATACTGACATGGATATGGGGTTGATGACGTGGCAGGGTGAGGAGAGGGTATGCGCATGTAGCAAACAATAGATACGAGAAATGGCAAATGTATGCGATCGGAGGAAGTGCTGATCCAACCATCTTTAGTGAAGGCAACTACTTCGTTGCTTCTGATGACCCTAGTAAAAAACAGGTATCTTCACTGCATATATGTTTTAATGATTAAATAATTGCGGTTAGAATATTCCACACTAACATGAAATTTAACGTATTTATTTATAAAATGTAGGGACGAATATCTATTAATTATTAAGATGGAAAAGCTTATATATTATTTTAATCTGGCTCGTAATACATGTTGTAAATGGAACTATGCATGTGTAGGTGACAAAGAGAATAGAAAGCGGATATGATTGGATGAGGTGGAAATGGAGAACGTCAAAAGACGTTTTCAAGAACGGAGCTTACTTCGTGCCTTCTGGCTACGGAACCGTCACACCGTTGTACGGAAGATTAGAGTGGTTTCCCGTGTCCCACGGGTCTCTCGTCCCTTCTCTCACTTCCTCCGCCGGTCCTCTCCGTTGCTACTTCGGCAGGATTTGCTGATTTACTACTCCCCTATATATATACATATATAATGTTCATAAACATAATGTATTGTTTTTTTTTGTTTTTTTTTTAACAACGAGGCGGAATTCCTGTATCTGAGGTGTATTTTGTGAATTCTTCTTACCCGGGACGGAATTCAAATTATCTTGGAGGATTTTTTTTTTTTCAAGATTTGTTTTTTGAAGACTTGTTTAATTATGTATCTTTTGACCCCGAACAGTATTGTATAATTATAAAGATTTAAAGTTGATCATGTGAAGAGTGTATATACGATATATGATGTGCTATGAAATATATCGTAATATTAATTGAATGACATTCGAATTCGAATATATTTGTAGATGTATATTATATTCATTTTTTTCTACTTATTAGATGTTTTAGGATTTTCACACAAATTAATTAGTTGGAAACTATATATTGATAAATTATACAATAAGAAAAAAAACGCAACAAAATATACAAAATTCTTTTATCCCAAACTTGTAGTATACACAAAATTAAAGATGAAAAGAAAAAGGCAAAAAAAAAGGAACGAAACAGAAGAAAAGAAGAGTGTGATCGTGCCTTTGCCTTTTCTTTCTTAAAGAAAAAAAAACATGTTTTCATGCTTTTAGAAAATTCTGTTCTCATTGCTTTGAACTCCACAAGTGACCGGAGCTTTGGCTCTCACTTTCCTTAAGTACCAGAAGACTCCACCCGCAACGCCAATCACTCCGGCCGCTGAAACCGCCGTCACCGTTCCTGATAGCGACAAGTTGTTCAGTTCATATTAGCTAGGTCACAACTCACAAGTATTTATATTTATATCAAATTCGAAAATAAAATCATATAGTAATACTGTACTAATAAGATGACCAATTAAAAGCCATATGGTAATAGTAGTACTATTGCTTAATTACCTGCGACTGCGCCAATGCGTTTATGCTTTACGAGGTCAGGATCTGCGAAGAAATATTAAGATGATTGGATATATTTAGTAGTGCTGTGTAGTTCGAAATCATATACATTTTATTGAAAGTCATAATAATGTCTACTACCGTAGATTCGAGACTAGTGTCAGAATTTTTAAATAGGACTAATCTACACCGAATTTAGGGGTAAACTATTCCTATCTATCCACGGATCAAACGATTCTAGCTAATAGATTAATACAACTTGGACTTGAAAATGAAATTGTAGTACATATTTTGCAATATCCATTATACTGTATATTATTGATAAAGATTAGTATCAATCAGAAGAAAAAAACTACCATCAGAGTGTATTGAGAGACAACAGAATTGTGAAGAGAGAAGATTTACCTTTACAATAAGTAGTGACATTGCCTTGTTTGCAAAGACACAAAAACTTCTGTGTCCTCGTATCAAATCCACAAACACCACCACCTTTAGTAGTTTCTTGGCAAAGAAGGCACTTCATAGTCACCGGGAACTCGAAATCAACCCTAATCCCGTACTCCGGAAACTGATCGTACGGTGCATTCCCCGCACCCGTACTCCTCCAATACACGCTTGTATACGTCGCGCAGTTCTCTAGCATCAGCCTAAGAGACTGAGTTGCTTTCGGGTAATATGAGCAACAAGAAACCCTAGAACCTAAAGCTGATCCGCATTCGGGCAAATGTCTGCATAGATAGCTCGAGCTATCGCAGGACGAGTCGCATCTATCCGGAAACCTCTCGCAGAAGAGCGGTTTTGGCTCGACGATCACTTTGTCGGAATTGCAGTTGAAGAACAAGTAGTCGTTCTGAGGTGAGACAGTGAAGTGTGTGCTTGAATCTATGCTGAAAGATCTCGTGGGTCGAAAATTGTCTCGATCTTGACAATTCCACATGAATGGATCGGATACAAGAAGGTGCGGATCAGAATAGCTTATGGACTTAACAGGGTATTTACCAGATGGTGTTCTAAGTTCAAGCTTCGTGTTGTTGTCGGAGCAAATGAGCATGTGCCTGTAATAAGGGCTTCCACAACCATCGTCAATGGCAAAAGGATAATTTATTGGAATGTCGCCGCAAGAAGATCTGCAGAGATGTGATTGGGATGATGTTGTTGATGCTTGAAGAAGGATGCTCATGAAAATGGAGAGGAAGACAGAGTAGGAGTGAAGTGGAGACATTGTTTAGAATTATGTTTTTTCATTTGAGTTTTGGGCAGATCTAATTAAGAGATTATAATTTGGAGGTGTGAAGTGTCGAGTAAGCTTGGAATGTCTTGTTAAGGAGTTTAAGAATCAACCGTCTCATGTACTTTTCTACTGATATACTCGATTATTGGTAGTTACGAAATTAATAATATCGAGTCGATAAAAAACCCAATATACATATTTTAAAAGCCCAGAAGGCCCAAAACCAGGCCGAACATGTATTCTTTTGGATGATTTCCTCCTCTCTCCTGTTTTCCTCATTTTGATTTTCACATTACAAAATCTTAAAAATACATGACACGGGACTTCTTTTTTTTTTTTTCTAAAGGCAAATTTTTTAAAATTCAGGTTAATTTTCGCAAATCTGAGTTTAGAACAGATTAATTTAGTCATCTTCCCTTCGATACTCGAACTTGTGATTTAAATTTTTTCCCTCTTTTCGGATGGTTACTAGTACATCAGTTAATGGACACCAAGTCATCACAAGTAGAACTATTTATCATTAGAATTACAGTCTGTATTCAATATGGAGAAGAAAACAATTTATCAAAAGTAATTATATGGAGAAGGAGAACAGTTTTTATCTTGATAGAAAATTACAATTCCTAATCAAATAAACTTGTCGTTACGGTATCGCGGTGTATCTTGATCATAACACTAAAGAAATAAAAGTAACATCAAATGAATGAAACGAAATTGAATAATTAAATATACGAATCAGATTAATTTGTATGATTATGCTGGGCGGCTAGGAAGCAGTTCACAGCTAAAAAGAGAACTATAGCAACATGGCATTTAGCAACTAGAATAATAAGACGTAGTGTGGCAATTAAATTATACCAATTTGAAGACCTTTTGAAAAGAAAAATTCTTAATACATAGTATTCTGATTGTTTTTGAAATCTGAAAGTAGCAAAAAACAATTAAACAAATGTGAGGCTTATTATCTTATATATTATTATTTTAGCAACATAATTTCAAAAGTATTGGTAGTTTAGATGGCTAATAGGATGGTTTATATTACTGCATGATAGTCTCATTTTCAAGTTAAGTTTACCATTTGTAGTTTTCAAAAAACAAAAAGATAATAATAATAGAAATCAAACTATACCGAATCTAAATGTTATAAGAAAAGTAGAAAACCCAATCTAATCAATCTTTCTTAACGAATCTAATCTAGATTATTACGGTTTGGTTAGAAACTGATTTCGGTTCAGAGTTATGTGTTTGTTAAACCTAGGTCTTACTTAAGTACGCGCATCCAATTGATCGAATCAAAAGCAAATGCGTGAAGATAAGTTAACAAAAGTACATGTGTTGGGTAGCATAAACTAATTACGCAAGATAATAAATCAGTATCACATTTATCTACCATTATGTGTTGGGCAGAAAGTAGTCAGTCCATAGGTAAAATAAATTTAGAGCTAGAGCAATTAAATGGGATACATTAACTCAAGTTGATGAATTTGGAAGAAAAAAAATATTTCTAACATAGTACACCCATATTAGTAAACTATATTACTATATTATTAGGTAATAGTGGTATAGTATACTATGTTCGAATAAAAAAAACACTTTCGAAAACATAGGGACACCTCTATTACGAAATTCTCGATACTAGGACTCCTGCTTCATGTAATCATAAATTTAATAAGCTTATCATATAGTTCGAGTGAAAAAACGTGGGTTAGTCAGAATATGTAGTATTATATATAGAAACACTCGCTTCTAACAATCATCCATCATCTTAGCTTTCAATTTTTTAACACCAAAACAAAACACAATGCAGATCCAAAATTTATGTCTTCTTGCTCTGTTCATAGCTATATTCAGCTCTCACTCCACATCAGCCGCTAGATTCAACTTCAACAACTTCGATGGCTCGAACCTAGTCTTCCTCGGAGACGCAGAGCTCGGTTCCACAACGGATGGCTCGAGCCTCTCCGGAGCACTCTCAATGACACGTGACAGCACCCCATTCTCTCACGGCCAAGGTATATACACCGCTGCAATCCCTTTCAATCCCTCGAATACTTCTTCTTCTACTTACTCTTTCAAAACCTCCTTCACTTTCTCTATTTCTCCTCGCCGGAATAAAAATCCAAATCCTGGCCACGGCCTCGCCTTCATCGTCGTCCCCACCGTCGACAATGACGGTGCCGCCGGAAAAGGCTTCCTCGGTCTTCTAAACCGAACCAACAATGGAAACCCTAACAACCACGTCTTTGCTGTCGAATTTGATGTTTTCCAAGACAAAGATCTCGGCGACATTAACGATAACCACGTTGGTATTGACATTAATTCGGTTAAATCGACGGTTTCCGAGAAAGCCGGTTATTGGGTTCAGACAAGAACCGCGGAAGGGAAAAAAGTGTGGGAGTTTAAAGATTTGAAACTGAGCAGTGGAGATAAATATAAGTCTTGGATTGAGTATGATAACGTTACTAAAGTCATCACCGTGACGATCGCACCAGCGTATCTTAGCAAACCGAAGAAGGCGTTAATCGAAACCCAAGTCGATCTATCAACGGTTTTTTTCGAGAAAATGTTCACCGGTTTTGCAGGTTCAATGGGCCGTGAAGTCGAGCGTCACGATATATGGACATGGAGGTTCGAGAACAACGCCCCCAAAGAAACTAAACCGGTCCAGGCCAGTTAGGAGGACTCGTCTGATTTCGTTTCTGTTTCCTGTGTTACAGCTTTTGTCTCTTGTGTTGTGAAGTTTTAATCAAAGTGAATAAAAAGCCAGAGTTTTGGTTTTCGTCGTACATTGCTTTGACCGTTTCCAGATTCTATCGATATTAAAAGTATCTAAAAATGAGATTCGTTTTGGATTTTTTTTAAAACTATTTCTTCTTCCATATTGTAATTAGTAACGTGGTTACCGAATTGTTGTCTTACTGAGCTTCCCGTAACATAAGCATTTGTATCATCTATATGTGAGACACTGGTACACTTGAAGCAAGAGTATGTACACTTGCATAGTTTTGAGCTAGTTTCTCTAGATTCGTAGCGATGCGAAGAGCCAATTTACTGTCGCAGAACAGATGCATGGATTTGTCATGAGAGATACCAAAGCGAATAAGAGGCCATTACAATTCACATGCGCTCGTTGCTATATATAAACTGGCATTTGGCTTCCGCGGAAGAACGTGAAAATGTGGATTTTTTTGGTTTTTCAGGAACATTCCATGAAAGTAATATAAGTTCTGCGTCCCAATCGGCATCACAAATAGGCTTAATCGCAGTTCAAATTAAGAAACATTTCTTGTCCGGGACAGCCTTTGAGAAGAGTTTGCGAAAATCATCGACAAAACGTGCGGAATAGGCTGATCATCTTTCAGAGGTCAGGTAACAAACTGTATGCAGAATCACTTATCAGGTGGTTCGCATACACATCACACCCGGCTAGATAACAAGGTGTCAAGAGATTGCGGAAATTGATTCAAATTGATGTAACCATATCCTTCATTTTCAAACCAAATTAACACAATTTGTAAAAGACATTTTTTGGGATTAAATACAATTTTACATGCATTAAAACAAAGAAAAAAAATAGATAGCGAATAACATGAAGGGCAACATCCCAATAGCGTTGGGCAGATTCATGCATAAACTAAGAGAGAACGGATTAATATTATGTTTTGGTTCATTTTTGTTTTTAGTTTAGTTTAGTCCGAAATCGCTTATGTTTTCTGTTTGGACGGCTAACTTTTTAACCTTTAAACGATATCACTTCCACTCGTTTGAATGGAACTCCGAACTCATAGCCTCGTAACCTATCACATTTATTCTCTATCCTTGAAATTAGTCGAATACGTTGAAAAATAAATGAATCGTATAACTCTAACTATTAGCAGGTTAGCACATGCAATAATCCGAACTACAATGACATGCCTGAAGATAAGTTATAATAGGAATCTCATTTATTTATCAGTGTGTTGGCCAGCCGAAAGTAGTCCATAGCTAAAATGAGATTATAGCGATGGCATTTAGCATTGGAATGGAATATTACAGCATTATATGAATTATATTAAACCAGTGTTCATGTATGTCCCAATACCCGGCGGCTTATACCCTTGCATAGACGAGAACAGCTCCATTGTTTAAAAAAAAATAAAAAAATTGCAACTTTTTTCTCGCAACTTTTTCTGATTGTTTTTATGGGTCCATGTGCCAACTCGTATCTTCTTTATTTTTTAGAGAAAAGTCACTAGAGATCAACAAACTACAGAAATAACTGTACTATGATTTCAAATGGTGACATTGGATCATATGGTATTATGGTGCATATCGAGCTAAACAGGCAAAACAAATGTGGTTTGTACGGGACAAGCAAATCATGCAGTGTAACAGACCGGAAAGAGCGGTCTTAAACAACGTCTTATGAATGAGGATGGATATAAACGCCATCTTTGGGACCGAATGTTATATATATCTAAATGGCGACATAACAAAGATATAGAAGCTTTGTGTAATTAAATTTCTCGTTGGGATACTAACAGTCATCGATCTTACAATATTTTGCACGACTTTAGACTAGAGTATGTATATACGTGTCAATGTAATCGGAGCTTGAAAAGGAGGAGGAAAGATCGATCAAGATCATAACATAGTTTAAGAAGTCTCTATCATTTGTCCGTAAATTTATGTAAAAAAAAACTTCATATTTCTTTAAATTCTTTCATTAATAAGTTTTCAGAATAGTTCAGATTATTTTTCACAAGGAAAGTAACTATAACCTAAAAAAAAGATATTTTTCCCTATGTAAGGATTGTTATCTTCAATCGCATGTGCTTGAATTGTTTCGAATTCTATATATGCAACAGGCGTCAAGAAACAAATTAACAACATCCAACGGGACGATTGGAACCCCGACCATGAGCATCTTCCCGATGGCTCTTAATTAAAATATTGGTTGGTCGGTCCTACCTCAAATGCGCAGCCCCTCGTTGGCTCGTACCAACAAAAAAGTGTAATTAAAAATTTTATATTGGCTCGCTTTGTAAAAGAGAAACATGTTAGACCATGTTCAAAGGTGTATCTTAGAAGAAGCTCTTATCTTACGAGAATT